>CM044015.1:14017443-14057443 GCA_024085815.1 Flaveria linearis | reverse complement strand
TGAAAAATTACTCAGATTCTTATGCAGTGGCGGAGCTTCAACTTTTTTGTTGGGGGCGGGGGCGAAATTAATTTTTTTAGGGGGGCGGACTCGATATTTATATAAAAATTTACACTACCGGGTCAAAAAATTACACAATCGGGCTAAAATTTAACATTACGGACGAAAAAATAGGGGGGCGGCGCCCCCCCCCCCCCCCCCCCCCGCCGCCCCTATAATGCTCCGCCATTGTTCTTATGACGCCTTGAATCGTTTTATTGAAAGAATAGATTACTATTCTAATGTCTCAATTTTAAAGAAAGTTTACAGTACAAAGTTGAAAAATCATGCGAATTATGCAAAGTAATTCCAACTATTGATTTAGGAGATGGACGGTTAAGTTTAAAGATAGAAATAATCATGCATGGAATGATGGCTGGAAAGATAAAATTAGAAATAACCTACAATTGTTGACTTTTTTAAAACTCACCCAGTTTTTTTAAACGTGTATAACTTTTTTATACGACGTTATTTTCATTACACCATAAAAGCGAGCATTTTATTTTCTTTAATTTGAGAATAGTATTGCTAACTTTTTTAAAAAATCAACATTTTTAAAGCGTCTATGTGTTGTGCATATAAATTGGGTGATTATTAATGTGTAATTATGAACATAAATTGCGTAATTATCATAAAACTTGCGTAATTCTAAATATAACTTGCGTGATTATTTTTTATAATGTGAGTAATTTTTCTTTGCATAGTAATAAATATAACTTGCGTAATAATAGATATAACTTGCGTAATAATATATATAACTTGCGTAATTATGTACATAACTTGCGTAATTATGTACGTTTTATACGTAATTGCAACACAGACAAAACTATCCATCCGCCGAAAAATGTGTGTCACACTCTAGTGACTTCGTACGCTTCGTACGGAAATTACACTTTAATTGTGTTGAATAGGTTTATTAACCGTAAACAAGAACGATACACATTTCACTCACTATGCAATTGGCTTAAATCGACAAATATCCTCATACTTTCGATGTATATTCGGATGGTGATCAAACTAGAATCAGATTGTCAAGACTAAAAGAACATTTATGAACGTAAACAAAATAAAATGAAATTGACGTAAGTTATTTTTTTTTTTCTAGTTTATATAATAACAAAGATTTTTAAAAAATAGATCAAACTTGCTTTTGGACCAAATAATCTTATGCAACTCATTACTACTTTCTTATTACGTCTCTTCACTTCAATTTTGCTTTATAACCAAGTAATCTTATCTAAAGCTAGTTCATAGGGATAGGCAAAAGAAGCTGAGCGCCTGAGCCCGATGGTATACCCGAAACCCGAAACATATAGGATGGGTATACCTGAAGCTCGGTGGGTATGCTCGAAACCCGAAACATACGGGATAGGTATACCCGAAGCCCGTTGGGTTTTGGGCCGGGTATGGGATTAGTTTTAAAAAATTTGCGGGTATATGACGGGTATAGGATAAGGTAACTCCGGTCTGATTATCCGAAACCATATACCCGTTTACCGAACATATACCCAAAGTTCTTTATTTTTTAATATTAAAAAAAATTAATTAACTTTTTTCTTATTATTAGATATGCATTTTAAATATGAAACTTTATGAAATGATAATACTTCTTGCTAATTAAAATTTACCTAATGAATATGTTATTAAATAATTTTATTACACAAATTTTATAATTAAAATATGGTACTTGAATATCTAAAAATAAAATTGTATAAATGAATACGACAACTCGACAATGATTGGTTGTTACCCTCGGGGTAGCCCGTAACCCGATGCTAACAGGTATACCCGATACTCGTGGGTATGCCCGATACCCGATGTGTAATTACCCGACCAATACCCGGCGGGTAATGGGCCAGGTATGGGACAAGATTTCAAAACCGGACATGGGCTTGAGATTACCAATACCCGGCCCGTACCCGACCCATTACCATCCCTACTAGTTCATGATATTAAGCACGCGATGTGACACTGTTGAATTCACAAATTAGCCATTCGATTCTATTACAACACCATTATTTCTTGGATATATGGCATGGACCCGGCAGCAAGGGCATTCCTTGCATGTGTTTGCACGATGCACGAAAGTCAAGTCCAGAGGTATTAAACTCCCAAACACAAAAATATGTCAGAAACATAAACCCAAACATGACATAAGTATCTACAATTTGACACAAACACGTTTAACGCTCAACTTTTTTACTTATATTATTGCATATAAAAACTCTAAAAATATAAATTTACGAACATATATACAATGTGTATAAAGCAACTTATTTTAAAACCATAAAGCATCATGCCAAGTTGCCAACTACTATTATATCTTGACATAAAATACAAACAAATATAGGGTGTGACAATGGCATAACCACTTTTTTATATATAAAAATGAACCAGATCAACCTGAAAGCCCCCCACCCCCACCACTTACCCCACCCCACCCCACCCCCACCACTTACCCCACCACCACAACCAGGTTGACGGACACCCAGCAAGCTAAATGTGTTCGCATGTCAAACCAAAAACTAACTTAACCCGTTTAGACTAAACTCAAACCTATAAATTTCGTGTTAAGTTCGTGTTATGTTTTTCTCACATGTCAAGAAGTTACACCCCTTAAATTCACATCTCAATCAACATGGTGATGATGAGTTGTGTAGTCGATTGGTCTAACCATAGTCACAGGATTCGCTGAAAGTCTAGTGATTTTCGAATTGGTTCGAATCGACCCCATTCGCATTCGACAGCAACCCAGCCGCTCGTGGTTCGCTCAATGGTTCGATTGTGGTTCGCTAGGTAGTTGGATTGTGGTTCGTGGCTGCAATTCACTCGTAGTCCAAGAAATTCCCTATCGATTCGAGAATCAGGTAACCATGATTCGCGATTTATATAACTGTGAATTCATGAATTCACGAAATTGGAGGGGAAATTAATTTCAACCTATACAAATCGAATTCCAGTGGTGTTCAATGTTCCAGGTTGTTTTATTTGGAGGGGAAATTGGCAACTGCAATATGCTCTTCCATTCACATCGAGTCAAATTAAATCTCCAACACTTATAAATAGTTATGAGTTCACCCTATTCTCATCACAACTCACTTATTTCATTCTTATTCTTTCTTCTATACCCTTTAATCCCTACATTCTATCTATCTCAAAAATAGTTTTTGGGAAGAAACGACCAAATCTACAAGATGAAACTGATAGTGTAACACATATAAGTGGGACACCAGGTTTTGTTGATCTTGATGATGAATAACAAGAAAGGAAAAAAACAAAGACTTGATTAGAAATGGCAATCTGTTTTGTGTTTTTATTTATTTTGGATTTGGGTTTTTTATAATTCTGGATTTATCAGTTTGTTTAATGAGAATATATGTTTTTTAGATATATAATTATGTTGCTTTTAAACATACCTTGTTTTTAATTATGTGGAGTGAACCGAATTGATTGGTACACCGAACCAGCCCGAACCGGATCGAACCTACCCCCCCCCCTCCGAACCGGATCGAACCTACCCCCCCCCCTCCGAACCGGATCGAACCTACCCCCCCCCCCTCCGAACCGGATTGAACCTACCCCCCCTACGAACCGGATTCGTGGCCTCTAGCAAATCGCGAACCTGTTCCTCATTTTCGAACCGGAGCAAACCATGAATTAGGTGACTATGGGTCTAACTTCTAAGAAGACCGTTCCCATCAGAGGCTAAGGGGCTGTTTGGTAGCCTCTTAATGGTTCCATTAAGAGGCTACCTCTTAACCGTTAAGAGGCTTGAGTGTTTGTTTCGAAAAAAATGGGCCTCTTAACTGAATCATTCAGTGCTGAATGGTTCAGCATTGAAATGACGCTGAATGAACTTCTAGACCCAAATACCCTCACAACTCACAAACCCTCATCTTCAATCTTCATCTTCCTCCCGTCATCTCCCTCCCTCACCCCATCACCCACTTCATCTCCTGCTTCCGTTGATTCGAACGATTGTTGAGTCGAAGGATTGTTGATTGTTTATCAATGGCGGATCAGGAGAACAGTTGTGGTGTGAGAGTCACTCGATTGGCGAAGAAGAGAGCAATGGAGGCAATTGGGACTCAATTGCAACCGGTGAGCAAGAAACGAGTGGTGTTGGGTGAGCTATCGAGTAACTCAGTGAGGTCCAATCGTGTGCAGAAGACTAAATGTGGGTCGAAGAAGGTGAAGAAAGCTGTGAAAGCAGTAACGATTGAGACGAAAGAAGATGAAGTGGTTTTGAACAAGATTGATGGTGAATTGACTGACCCTCAAATGTGTGAAGCTTATGTATCTGATATCTATGAGTATCTTCATAACATGGAGGTTCGTAATTCGTACTTTGTTCATTTTTAGGGTTAATAGTTAACTAACGAATTTAAGAACTAATTAGTGCAAATCGTGATCTGGGGTTGATGTATTTTGTGGTTAATTGATGGATTTGGGGTGTGATTTTGAATTCAGATGGAGGTGAAGAGGAGACCAATGGCGGATTACATTGAGAAAGTGCAGAAGGATGTGAGTGTGAATATGAGGGGAGTGTTGGTTGATTGGTTGGTTGAAGTTGCAGAAGAATATAAGCTTCTTCCAGACACTTTATACCTTACAATCTCATATATTGACAGATTTTTATCAGCAAATGTTATTAACAGACAAAGGCTTCAACTTCTTGGTGTTTCTTCGATGCTGATTGCGTCGTAAGTATTGCAATTTGAGTGTTTGATTGATTCTGTTTGGTATACTGTTTGATTGTTTGGTGTTAATCTGATCTTGTTTTGTGGTTACTTAGAAAATATGAAGAAATTAGCCCTCCACATACCGAAGATTTCTGTTATATTACTGATAATACGTACACGAAGCAAGAAGTGGTGAAGATGGAAGCTGATGTGCTAAAAACACTCAATTTGAAATGGGAAATCCCACAGTTAAAACCTTTCTTAGACGGTTTACTCGAATTGCTCAAGATGATTATGATGTAAGCACTAGTGCCTTCGTGCATATGTTCTATTTTTGTGTCATTAATAGTTATGTAATGGTTCATTTATGTGTTTGTTTTGAAATTTGCAGACACCCAATTTGCAGTTGGAGTTCTTGAGTTATTATTTAGCTGAATTAAGCTTGCTGGACTACAATTGCATCAAGTTTTTGCCTTCTATGGTTGCTGCATCTGTTACATTTCTTTCAAGATTCATGCTTGAACCAAAGTCCCATCCTTGGGTATGAATCATAATCATTGACTTAATTCTGTTTTATAAAACTAAGTCTTGCAAATTAGACGGGTCATATTCAGTTACCTAAGTTGTCAAAACATGCTCACATCAAACTTGGGTTTGGTTGAAGTGTGTTATTTTAGAAAATAGTATCAAAACGCGTTTACCTACTATATTTGTTATTGTGGCGGTAACATTGTGGCAGTAGGTAGTGTTGGCCCATTTGAACCTGTTTTAAGCTAGTAGTTTCACAGGAGGTATCCGTCGTATAATTGAGTGACCAAAGTTAACACATTGATGTAACAAAAGTGACTTAAATCAAATCATTTATCGAAGAGCATGCCATGATTACCATGTGTAATTATAACAGTGATTCTTATGTATTTTTAACATATGTTCTACAGAATTCAGCGCTTGAACAGCTCTCTGGATACAAGCCATCCGATTTGAAGGAATGTGTTCAAATTCTACATGATTTGCAGTCAAGTAGAAGAGCTCGAAATTTGGTGGCAATTAGAGAAAAATACAACCAACATAAGGTTTGTGCAGCATTACTGTAATTAATTTGCATGATTCTTGTTATCATTGCTCTAATATATGTTTTAACTTTGCGAATTCTTGTAGCTTTTTAATTTGTAAAATTAGTATAGTTTTTGTACAAAAAAGTATTTGGCAGGTCTACCTTCAACAGTTAACAGTTATGTTTAATACTCGTGCAATTTCAGTTAACACGGTGACTGAAACCCATACAATTTGAATTTTAATATGTTGTATTTTGTTAACCTATTGATCATTCACGTACAGTCATTCAGACATCTAACCAAACAGATACATTTTATTCAGCCTAAAATAATTCAGATGGGTAAAATTGTCATTTTGTACAGTCATTCAGAGATTCAACCAAACAACACATTTTGGTTCAGCACTTACTGGTTCAGAGCCTCTTAACCATTCAGACCTCTTAACCATTCAGCACTTAATGATTCAGATCTAACCAAACAGCCCCTAAATCTCCTGGAAGTAATCCCAATACACAATTTTATGGTGGGAATTGTTCTAGTATATATAACTCAGGTTCCACATGTCTGTGACCACAGTTTGGGTTTTTAATTCAAGCATTCTTAATGGGAAGACCATCAAGATACACAATGAACCGCGTGAAATAGCGGGTTAGTATTCTCATCAAGATATTCTAACCTCTAGAACTAGTTTTTACATTACATTCTGTCATTTCAAAACTTTTGTTGATCAGGTTGGTATATAATGAAAGAATGAGAGAGATACAAACACACAAAATTTATCTAAAGTTCGAGTGAAAGGGTATACTTCAGAAGACTAAGTTAACTGCACCTGTTACTCGTCGTCATCAGATGGCAAGGTTGGACTGTTTGCACAGCTTTCCATTTGATGAAGTTCCAACATCTTCTTTTCGGGGTTACAGAGCCCTGCAACATCAAATATTTCATTAAGATAAATACTGGGTTATATTTCGCAGTGCGTTCCTACTAGAGGGAAAAATACTAACCGGAACACTTGGGGATATCCCACACAGCAATGGATGTAGCAGTACATTCAGGTTGACAAAGTTGTCGATTGTCCTCATGCTTGACATTCATTGCAAGCATCCATGCGCCTATGGTAACATCCTCATTGCTGAACATACGGAAACTGGGAGATACAATATCATGGACTTGATGAAATTAGAAACCATTAATCTAATAAATATCCATACAACAAATATCTGTTTTGGTATATGAGTAAAATAGTATCAGACCTTTATGATTGAATAATGATGGGCAGAAAAAGTTGCAATAGTTCCCTAAGGTGGGAAAATACGTACCTGTCATTTCTTAGAGCAACCAAGCTTGCAACAACATCCGCAGAAAGAGCATATATTGGACCATAGGCATGGAGAAAGTACTCTTTCCCAAGCATATAGCCTAGAGGTTCATACCTGCATATATCAGTATCGTTAATCAGTAACATCACTGCGCATTTGCACAGGCTAAGAAAAAAAACCAAAGATTAAAACCCTCAACCATCTCAGAATGGTAAATTATCATCGTTCTCCTGGTGAGGCAACATATGTGTAATCTCTAAGTATCAGCTTGTAGTATATTGTTTGTTCTAGAAAATATATCCAAATCCATGAGACTGAAGATTAAAGGGATCTTTATTGAATTTATTTGAGAAAATGTAAATAATTGCCAATGACCTTGCCTTGTTTATAAAGATCAGCATATAGTTCCTATAATAGCCACAAGGAGTACCAGGACATTCTCACATACATATCACATCCATACATTATCTACATGCACACGTGAAGCTTTGGAAGACTAACCATTTGAGTTTTGGTCAGTGAACACAGGACCTTTCTTCATGCATCCAAGATAAGTCTGTGAGTGAGAACGTTCTTTAGCCAGGAGCAGAGAGAGACGATCTAGAATCCAACACAAAAGCAAAATGTGTACAATTGCAAAGAGAAATCAAGTTTTAAAATAATCAAGATACAAACTCTAACAACAACAACAAACCATACCCAGTAAATAAGTGATCAGCTTTTAAAACCATTCTATTTTTTCCAGTTGCAAACAAACCATCTCTTGTCACCAAAAAGTGAGAACTGTATGTTTCAAAAGAAGAGTGGTTTGGGCCAAAAACACCAAATATGTTATTTTTTCCATGTGCATGTCAGCATGTGCATTTGCAACTTCACTTATTCTTGCAAATGATGGTGGTTTACATTTTTTAACCTTCCTTTAGGAGGCAAAATTAAATTGATATTGATTTGGATTTAAGGGATCTAGTGATACTCGTCGTACTTGACACTTTTAAGAATGTTGGTTAGATTGCAATGAAAAACCATGTATGAAATTAATGAGGATGACCATTCATGAACTAAATGCTAAAAATCAGAGCACCAAAAGAACAATCAGGTTTGTAAGAATAGTCACCTGGTCTTAGATATATGTCATCATCAGCTTTAACATAGAACTCAGAATCATAAAGTGCATATGCAGCTTTGAAGAAGGCTAACCTAAAATAGACACACAAAGTAGCATGACGATCAGTAAGTGACCGCAGTTTCATAATTTACTTCAGCCATTGGCACTAACGTTTTGTATGGAAGCTTACTATACTCCTCAACGATATCCAACATCAAGAAGTCATCGTATTCCTCCACCTCCTTCCTAAGTGCAGCCATCTTTGATGCATCACTAGTTTTGCCAATGATAAACCTAAAAGCTAAGCCTGTGGCCTCTTCCAATCTGCACACAATTAACATCATAATCATCAGTGCAAAAAGAAAACTGAACCAAGCACAAATTTGATGGGCTCAATAGCTAAAACAGGTCCATTAGAAGTACACTTGATAAAAAAAAAAAAGCTTAATTGGAGGTCTGAAAAGCTTTAAAGTATCAATCTTATTTAACTTTTAATAAACTAGAAATAGGCTAACTGTATGCTTCAATCTCCCGTGTTTACTCAGTTCAGCACAAACACGAATTGCTAGCTAAAACCTTGACTAATTCGCAGCTCTTGCAAGAAATCACTTATTTGACAATCACTCCTGATCCGATCTGATCTTTCGACACAGCCATACAGGCGCCACACGAATCGATTATATGCACTTACAGATTCATCAACCATTCAAAACTATCAAAAAGTTCAATTTCAAACCAAATCTACAATCACAAAACAAAACTAAAACTACTTACCTCTGAAGGCCTTGGTGATCAGAAGGAAACCAAGTCTTCCGCAACGATCTCCTTCTCCCAACCGACGCAAAACCGGTCTGAATTCCAACAAACCCCATCACCTTATGCCTCTTCGGATCTCCATCCGCCACCAACCCTCCTCCACCAGAACCACCGCTTTTATCCCAAACGACAGACACCGATAGCGGTTTACTGTACTTACATCTGTTTTCGCCGCCGATTCGCCCTCGTGAAACGGCGATTCCGAAGAGTATCAAACCGAAGACGCCGATCACGAAACAGAGTGTTAGTGCGATCGATCTCTGAGCTAAGGTGGATTGAGATCGAGCTTGAAAGAACCTTTTGGGCATCGGCATTGAATGATTGTTGATTGTTGATTGTTGATTGTTGATTGTTGATTGTTGATTGTTGATTGTTGATTGTTGATTGTTGATTGTTGATTGTTGATTGTTGATTGTTGATTGTTGATTGTTGATGGTTGATGGTTGATGGTTGATGGTTGATTGTTGATTGTTGATTGTCGATGGTTGATCTAGGGTTTATGATGTTGGTGTGGAGATCTGTGTTAGTGATGAAGTTAGTTTGATTATCAATTTCAGCTGACTTGTGGTTACCAAAGTCATTAGAGAGAACAAATCACTACTTGACTCCAACAAAAGTGGTGATGGGTGAATGGTTGTACCGTACAAGGGGATACCGCGATACTTTTCATATAAAACGTGAAGAGAGCTTCGAACTAGAGTCGTAAACATACCAAACGTTTAGCAAATTGTTCGCCCGTTCGTTTAATAATTGAACGAATATGAACAAGAAAGAATATGAACGGAGGTCGTGTTTGTTCATTTGTGTTCATGGACGTGTGGTAAAATGATCGTTTACGTTTGTTTACATTTGTTTAGATATTAATTAATATATTTTATAACTTTTTATTTTTAATTAATCTATCATATTTAATATATTTTGTAATTTTATTTTTTAATTAGCATAACATCTATACTTTATTGTTTACATTCATGTACGTTCGATAATAATGTTACGTTCGGTAATAATGTTACGTTCGGTAATAATGTTTGTTTATAGGGTTATTGGAAATAATCCCAAGTTTCATTTATTTGTCAGAATTAATCTTAACTCAGTTAATATTTACAGATACTCCTAACTTTGAGTTTCGTTTCCTTTAACGATCCCTTACTAACTAAGAGTAAACCCTCTTAGTTTTGTTATGATGTGGACTGTTTTCGTTGCCAAAACACTAAACAGAGAGTTGAAATCTACCATCATATCCGTCAATTTGAATCTTCCGCACCCAAAAACCCGTCAATCTCCACCTCCTTATTTGAACCACCGAACTCGTTGGAGGTAGATTTCAGGTGATGAAGGAGGTTAGACAATGGAACGGACCTAATTGATACTAGACGATGTTGGAGTTTAAAAATGGCTCAAAGTTGGCCTCATTTCATAAAAAACTAATGATGGTTAACCCTCTGTTAGTAAGGGATCATTGGAGGAAAATAAGTTCAAAGTTAGGAGTGTTTGTAAACATTTCCTGAGTTGTGATTAATCCTGATCAATAAATGAAAGTTGAGATTATTAAAATACAATAACCATTGTTTATATTCGTGTATATGATCATTAAGTCAAACACTTAACTTTAAATAATATAAAGTCGTTTGTATTGGTGAATTTCTTGTTTTGTGTTCGTGAACCTTTGTTTAAAAAGTTCAATTCCTTAGTGAACGAATATGAATTAGTCTCTTTGGTGTGTTTTATCATGATTTCCCTTGCTTCTCTCACTAGAATTATCCCATACTTTCATTTGCTCTAGTGTTATTCTTTCTTCTAGAAATCTTCGTTTTCCAGTTTTAGCTTCCTCTTGCTCATTTTCTCTCGCTTGACTTCTTGTAACCGATGATGTTGCAATGCTATTCTTGAATTGTAGTAGTTGAGGGGTTAGTTGGTCATACTTAATAGTTGAGGGACTAAATGTAATAATGAGTAACGAACTAACTGAAGTCGTTACATGTGGGTGTTAAATACCGTTACGTACTTGAGTAAAGCATCGAATATTTGGAATTTGTTCTTCTCTTCTGTTTCTCTCTTCTCCTAAAAAAACTCTTCCTAACATTGGTATCAGAGCTACCGATCCTTAATCGGAGCTCTAATTCCAGTCATCGGAAGATTTTCCAGCAAGAATACATCAAGGTGTTTCTCAACTTCCGTTAAGCAAGGAGGATGGCAACGCGCAACCAGTCATTGTATCAAAGAGTGTTGGAACATGAGCATCGCTGCTTCGATTGGAAACGGCTACGGGCAGAAACCTTGCTGAACTGGAGGCGATTAAGGCTGCAACCATGAAGAATTCAAGTGATATGGATTCGATTAAGTTGTAAATGGCTGAGATTCTAAGGAATTTACAAGCGACCGACAACAATCATGGTAGTACCAGCCATCATGATGCTAACAATAGTCACAGCAATGCCGATTCTTACGGAAATCGAAGTAACAGTTGGCTTACTAAGATTGATTTTCCGAAGTTTAATGGTGAAAATGTGGAAGGTTGGCTGTGTAGAGTTGAGCTTTTCTTTGCAGCTGACGAGACTTCTGAAGCATCTAAAGTGAGGTATGCGATTATTCATCTTGAAGATATAGCTTTGCTTTGGCATCAATCGTTTATACAATCGCGAGGGGGTTCAATAGCTGGAATGTCGTGGTCCGAGTACAAAGGATTCATTTCAGCTCATTTTGCACTAGTATTGGGGCAAGATGCAATGGGAGCCTTGGCTTCCTTGAGACAAACAGGTTCGTTACAGGACCTTTGCCAAGCTTTTGACTTAGCGTTGACTAAGGTGTCGATATGTGATGAATATGTCGTAAGCCTGTTCCTGAGAGTTTTGAAACCGGAGATTGGCTATCCACTTCACCTCCTTAGACCTAAGAATTTGTCGGAAGCATACATGTTAGCTCGAACTCAAGATGAAGCGATTTCTATGATACAATCATCTTCTTGGAGTCGTAACCACAATTCTCAACCGCTGCAGGTAAGAATAATAAGGCTGTATCACGTCAATTACCTTCGGCTAGTACGGCTAATTTGCCCCTATTACCTCCACCTCCCATCAAAGCTAGACCAATTTGGCGGTTAACACCAAAAGAAATTAAAGAAAAGATATTGAAGGGGGACTGTTTTGGGTGTTCAGAGAAGTTTACTCCCAGTCACAAGTGTAAGATTAAACAACTATTTTCGATGGTCGTAATGGATATAAGTGAGGATCTGGGTGGGGAATTCTCAGAGAGATCATTCACAGATATGGAGGAGTCACATGATCCCTAAATTCCATTGAATGCTCTCATGTGATTTTTATTCCACCATGCGAGTGACAGGATCAATAGGCACTAAGCCTCTACATATCCTCATTGATTTAGGATCGATTCATAACTTTCTGGATGAGAACCTAGCAATGAAAGTGCATTGTCCAACTCGATTTGTAGATTCTTTAAATATCACCATTGCGGATGGTAATACACTTACTTGTACTAAGTTGTGTGAAGAGTTTCAATGGTTAATACAAGGTAACTATTTCACAATGGATGTTTTGCTCATTCCTCTTAATAGCTACGATATGGTCTTGGGGGTTCAATGGTTACAAACGTTGGATGACATAGTTTATAACTTCAAAGATCTTACCATGCAATTTAAAGTGGGGGATCATACCTTTTATCTTAAGGGTGCGAATTCCAACACAACCACTTTATGTACAGTGGGTAAAATGAAGTAGTTGTTGGGTCATATAAGAAACCTCGCAGAAGCTAATTTATTTAGGTGTAGGCTCACGGGTCAAGATTGCTTCCAACATGAAGTCACGGTACATCCTAGGCAATCTAATTCGGTGCTTGATTCTCTTTTATGGACAAATGCAGACATATTTGAAGTACCTACGGGTTTACCTCCAAGTCGAGAATGTGATCACAAGATTGCTTTAAAAGATGAATCCATTACTATTAACCACTGGGCTTACCAGTACCCGGCCGACTAAAAGGATGTGCTGGAAAAACTGACCCAGGAGTTTTTGGATTAAGGTGTCGTTCGCAACAGCCAAAGCGTTTTTGCTTCTCCGGTGGTCTTGGTTAAAAAGAAAGATGGTAGTTGGCGGTTTTGTGTCGATTACCGCAAGCTTAATGAGGCAACCATTAAGAATCGCTTTCCTATTCCTCTCATTGAGGAATTGATAGATATCACCAAGTTCGAATATAAAGATGATATTCACAAGACCGCTTTTCGTACACATCAAGGCCTCTTTGAGTTTCTGGTAATGCCTTTTGGTCTTACGAATGCTCCGCCCACATTTCAATCCCTAATGAATCATGTGTTTAAAGATTTAATATGGAGGTGTACGTTGGTGTTCTTCGATGACATATTGGTATATAGCCCTACAGTGGAACAACATCTGTGCGATCTTGAAAGTGTTGATATTGCTAAAAAAGCATAGTCTGGTGGCAAAGAAGTCTAAGTGTTCATTTGGTGGGTACCAAGTTGAGTACTTAGGCCATATAATAACTCGTGAAGGGGTCTCAACTGTCACATCCCGGCAGAAGCGTGAAGTGTTTAAGATGTGACAAGTTGTTCAGAATGCATTGATTAGAAATATTAACAAATAACACATAGGAACGTAAACATAAACATAAACATATCATAATATTAGTTCGGGTTACATTAATGTTATATACAAAATTTTAATATAACTCTATTACAAACATTTTAGTCTAACTGCTACATCTTCAGAAACGGTGGAAATGAGCGCCCATCGACAGACTAAGATCAAGCAGATTGACAGTTAGACTCACACATACTTTCCCCACCAGATCTCCCCAGCCGTTGTATACATCAAAAGAGAACCTAATATTGTTAGACATGATTACCCAAAAAAGCATACTCAAAATAGTCAATATAAAGTTGGTGAGATCATAGGTTTAATTTCTGAACAAAATACATAACCTGATGCAGAATAACAACCAAACCTACTTATAACATAGGTGATTTATAACTGTCAAATATAAATCACAAAAATCAGATAATATAGCATCATAACACTCATCCTGTTGATTCAGGAAATAATTTCCTAAGTAGCGCTACCTATATTACCCAACGGTTCCACATCCGAATTAATGGTTGTTAACATAACTGACAGTAAATTCTCAAAATCTTATGCATCAGTTAAAACAGTATGTTTTTTCCCCCAAAATTTTATAAGTATGAAAATGGGGCTATGAGTCTAACCTTGATTCCAGTGATAACCTATAAAATCAATTATAAGTTAGAAAAGAAATTTTCTTTAAAATTTTCAGTACCTCAGTTACAAATTTAAAATAATAACTATGATTACTCAAAATTCTCAAAAGTTTAATAGCAACATCATCAGATAATATCAAGGATCATATAAAAATTTCAACTTCTAATTAATTCCAGATAATTTGTTAAAATTAATACAAACTTAGCATAAATTGTTAAAAATAGCTACTGCTATTAACAAATTCCCATTTTTTCAGAGTACTTATCTAATAATCCATAGCACCTCATAAATTTTCTGACTATTAATTCATAGTAGATATTTTACATTCTGTTTAATTCAAATATCATATGAATTTTTCATAATTTATCTTACTGTTTATATATTTATTTTGATTTTTCATTATAGATCATATAAAAATACAAATCTTAATCATATGAAGATATTTAATTACAAAATTATTTCTGAAGCTTTTATAATACATAAGGACCATTATACAACTTTTATAGAATTTTACCGGATTTGGTTCTTCGAATTGATAATTTCTTTTATTAACTTAAATAATTTGTATAAATTATTTTACTTATTATATTTTTACCAAAATTTTCAGAATGTTATTTCATAATATTCTTAACAAATTTTTAATGTTTATTCCCACAATCACAGTCGTTTAAACACTTAACCAAATTTATTAAGATTTACATATAGTTTCAACCTTTTATTTGTACTAAATCCTTGATTTTTATAAAACTTTCAACTTTCTGTTTTTGAACCCTTTTTATACTGATTTTTGATAAAAATCATGTGGTTATGAGTTTTGCAAATAACCTTGATGATTTAGCTAAAGAGTTAATCATATGTGTTATTTAAACACATATATAATTTGTTATTTATAGCTTTGAGGATTATACCTTGTTTATTTGAGAAAGGTGATGGATTAGCTTTAGGAATTCTTGATGTTCTGAGTCTCTAAACGAAATTTCTTAATTCTTGGAAGTTGAACACTTGTGAAGTGAAGGTGAAAGATGCTTGGGTGATGATGGTGTGTGATAATGATATAGAAACCGAGAGAGTGTCGAGAGGTGTGAGGATGGTGGTGGTTGATGATGGTTGTAGTCTCCTGTGGTTTTTGGTAGTGATGTTTGTGGTAGAACCGAGAGCTTGAATGGGTGTGGAAGGTGGTGGTGGTGGTCGAAGCGGTTGTGGTGGTATGGTGGTGTGTGAACCGAGAGAAGAGGAACCAAGGTTGTATCCGAGAGTGATAGTGGTGGTTTGGGTGGTATGCGGCTGTGGTTTGTGAAGTGGCCGGGATCTTCAAGTAGTGAGTTAGCAATGATTATCTCTAGGTATAGGTTAGTGAGGTGGTGATCTTAGTTGTACTTAGTCGACCCTTAGGCCTAAGTGGCAACTTAAGGTAATGCCTGGTGTTGTGCAAGGTGGCGGTTCAAGGGACTAGATGAGTGTATGGCCGGCTAGGTGGCATTGAGAAAAGCTAATGACTCTCTTAGTCATTTAAGCTAAGTTTAAACAAGGGTTTGGGTGTTTATTCAGGTTACTTAGTCTTGTAATGAACCGAGATATGTAGTTTAGTTAGTGTTTAGGTATTTTAAGTTTTCTTAGTTTTATTTTGATGCTAGATTATTTTTTATGTTTTATTATATTGTGTTTAGTTGGATTGTAACATGGTTTATTTGGTGTTATAATGTTGAAGTACTTGATCAAGCAATATTTAGTAACAAAAACTTATGCGTATGATTACATGCATATGTACTTTTGGATCCATGCATACATAATTTTCATGCATGCAAGCATGCTGATCGATGTCGTGTGGTCGGTCAAAAATATATATTAAAGAGTCCTTAATCACCCTTAATAGCAAAGGGTAAGCAGGTGTCGAATCCGCAGGGTGTCGAATCCAAGGGAATCACAGGAAAGTGCTAGCAACGATTAATTTAACACTACTAAACATTAAAAAAGTAAATTGATTGATGGACTTAATTAAGAACTAATTAAATTAACGAAATAAAGTTTAGGTTTTTAACAATCTTGAGGAGAAAGCAACCCACTTTAGGATCCAGGTTTGGCAAAGTTATAATTTTTCTTGAATGAAACCTAATGAGAAGTCATTAATGGTGACTTACACATGATATGATTTAAGTGACAATTATGGATTAAAGTTTAAAGGACCTTATTCACACAATTACCAATTTGAATAATGAAACCCTAATTCTAATAATCAATCACGTAATGATCATAGACAACCAAAGTTAAAGAAGATCAAAATTAGGTTAACGTATAATCAAACCGTTTAACTAATCAAATCATAAATTAAATCCAACAAGAACTTAAAAGGTTCAAGATTTAATCTCAAATCTAGGTTACAAGATAAGAAAAATAAGAACTTGCACAAACCCTTCCCCCGAAGTGAATCACAATGGATTTAGCCTTGCATCTTTATCGATTCTTCAACAAAAACGTAATTGATCATGTAATTCGGATGAAATCGACGTTCTTGATGTTGGAAGAGCTTGAGAATGATCCAAGGTTGCCAATTTTCGTCCAAGATTGCAGTGTGTAAAGTTGTAATTCCAATTAGGGTTTTTCCCTTTTAAATCCCTTCAAAATAGGCTCAATCTTAACAAAAACCCGCACCCCGGCGTCGGTGGCGCCTCTGGGGGCGTCGGTGGCGCCACCTTCCTGTGCAACCTTGATTTTCATGTGTAGTTTTTCGAGACCTTTCCGTTGATAGGTCATGGGTCCCGTAACTCCCTTCCTAGCTCAAGTTATGCTCGTTTTAAGATATCATTGCCGTACAACTTCGATTTATCATATCTTGACTTCTCGAACTCCAATTATCATCCCATTTCTTCCCATTTTTCCGTATTCTTCACGTTTAACCTACAAACACCAAATAATCCCAAAGTAACTCTATTTCTCATACATTTATACATAAAACCCGGAAATAAAATCGTTAAAGGTTAAACTTTCACCACCCGATCACAATCCCCACACTTACCTTTTGCTTGTCCTCAAGCAAAGCTCAATTGTAATTTACAAAACCATCATTAATAATTTACCTCACTAGTCACCTATTAAAGATTAACTAAGGTCAAAGGTCATGCCCCGTTCACACAACTTACATCGTCTGGTAGATTCATGTTCTAACAAGTCAATCATAAGCAAAATAAGATATCACTCGACTAATGCTATCATGATGTTGATTTTTTTTTAATCCCATGTACCCACCCCTCATAATAATTCACTCCTCTCGGTTTATTTCTGAACTAGTAAAAGATGTACTAGTGTAATCATTCACTAACCCAATATACTATGTTGTCCACATAAGCTTGTATAGTGATCACACCTCCACCATTTGCATAGATCTTGCGCACGTCTAAAGGACTTATGGGTTTTGGGTTTAGGCACGGGTAGGAAGTTTTGGCTTTTAAAAGTGGCTAACACACATCTACTTATAACCCAAATCATTAAACTATCCTTATCAACATGACTCAAAGAGCTACTCACTTCAATCCTTTTTGGCCCAATAGTCTCTCTCTCTTTTTTTTTCTTTTCTTTTTCCTTTTTTTCTCTTTTTTTTCAAAATTTTTTTTTTTATAATATAAACTTGACTTTGGATGCTCTTTCATGTTCTTTCACTTTGAATGGCTTAACGATTGGTTATCAACTAATAACTTGGGCTTCATGTCTTGGGTTTAACAAAAAAAATGGTTTAAGGCTCAACGTGGCTACTAAGGGAAATGATGGATGAAACTGACAAACGTTTAACAAGTGGATGGGTTCCTAGATTGCCTTTATCATTCATGCACAAACACCTTGCTTACGATATTGGTATGCATCAACAACACAAGTTCTATAACAACATTAATATATGGCCTACCCTCAACAATTGAATATGTGTATGATGTGTATGAAGTCATAGGCTCAAAATCTCACCAAGTAGGAATTTAGGTTGCCGATGTGCACATGAGTTTATTATATCAAGTACTTGTTAACACTAACTGGGTATCCATCATATTTCCACAAATGACCCGCTAGAACACTTTTTTCTGAACTTGAGGAACATGGCCATGACCTAAGATCTATATCAATCTCTAATAAACAACAAGTGAAGGTTCTGGTTTCATAAACACACTGAGCTTTACTTGAAAACTTTTGCAAAAATTCACATTTGGCAAAATGGTTTTTTTTTTAACATTTTTCTAATTTTTACCTTAATTTGCATAACCCCCCTCATCCCCACACTTAAGGGTGCATTGTCCCTAATGCACCATTCAGTCTGTTGGAGCAATTGTGGATTTAAGGGGAGTTTTCATCATCATATCCATGCTCTCCCAATCATCAAAACAAGTCATCACTCGGGTTGTACCACAACACCTACCATAGATTCACTCATTCCCACATACATAGTTATTGTTTTACACCCCCAACCACAGATTAAACACACCAAAAGAGTGTTGACGAGAATAACAGCAAATAACATGTTTGAACATAAAACAGATAGAGTGGTAGAAACACGTGGACCTGATCAAGTGATCAGAGAGTGTTCTGATCTCATCCAAACGGAGGTCTGGGCAGTGGTGGTCCAAAGAAAGATTCCATCAGACTTTGGTGCATGGCGTGCATGTCAAAGCTTTCGGTCTCCCTCGTCGCGTGTGAGCTTCCATCGGGGGTTGTCGCCGTTGGTACCCACTGTGACGGTTGAGCTTGTGGGTACCTCTCATATTGCTGCCCGGGCGTGTATTGTGGGAGAGCACTCCAATCCACGGGTTGTGGTCGAGCTTGATACGGCAGCCCTGCATGGTAGTCATTATACTGGCGAACCTGTTCCTGATACATAAAATAATCGTTAATAGCTTGCTCGCGTGCATATGCGGAGTCACGCGTATACATCCTCATGTCATCACGTAGCTCTCTGTCACGCTGTTCTTGTGCTGCCCATGCATCCCTCGATTGTTGCTCATACTCCTCTGTCCTCCTATCATAGCTCTCTCTCCACCTTCTCTGTCGTTCCCTTTCGCGTGAATGTTCATCATACATGTGCCTCTGATCCAAGGTCCATCCTGAAAAACCAAAAGGTCTGGCTCTGACAACTGCTGCCTGGATTTCTTCTTCCTCAGTTGGCTCCCTTGTACCAGCATCCACATCCTCAAGTGCTCTCACACCACCTTGACCCATAGCAACATCATCCGTATCCGCCTGTCGAGGACCATTATCTCGTTCTACCATTAATACTCGACCACTATCCTTGTCTCGTAGTTGATAGTGAGTGGCCGTCTTCTTGTATTCCCATGATTGTCCTCCCAACCGATTTATTTTAAACTTTAAAACAGTGATTGGAATGGCTAAGGCCTCGTTGGACACAACCTTTTGCTTGCGCAACAACATGGTGATCAAACGGCAGTGTGGAATCATCAATCGCGCCCTACTTTCTCGGCTTTCCCAAATGTTCATCATTACTAATTGTCGGTAAGACAACATGTGTCTACCAGTGAGGAGGGCATGAAGCACTCTAAGTTCATAGTGTCGTACTCTTCCTCTATCAGAGATTCTAGGGATCACATTCTTGCTCAGGATCACTGTCAGTAGCTTTGGTAAGATCTTCATGTTACTTCTGTTCATGTTGTCAGAAGTTAAGGCAGTGATAGGAACAACAAAGATATCATTTAAGACCTCCCGCAGGTAATCCCCAGTTGGTATTTCCAGAATTGAGCTTTCGTGTAGATATTCATAGGGCCCGGGTGCAGTATCAAACTTTGCCACTTGAGAAATTGTCTGAAAAGACATAACCATTGTTTTCCCACCGACCTTGCCAGTTAGTGTAGTAGTGTGTGGTGGGTTTGATCCATCCTTTCTTACAAGCGTAGACATCCATTCCATGATTTGATTCACATACACATGTGGCTTATCCATCTTGACAAATGTCAATACATCTCTCCATCCCAACCTTTCAAAGCATTCAGTCACTCCAAACATTCGAAACTCGGGGAGTTCCATGGGTCTTTCACAAACCATGAGTGTAGTGAGGTCATTTTTGCCCTTGAATTTGTCCATGTACAGTTGTGGTTGCATCTCTCGTGGGAACTTGGACAATGGCTTCTTGTTCTCCGTCCAAATAGGATTCCCTTCAGAATCATAGTCGATGTCATCACCACTAGAGTTGGTGTCCATTGCTTCATCCCTTTCGCTTTCGGAACTTGTTTCGGTTATATTGCTTGTGCTTCGTCTCGAACGTTTTCCCGAAGGTTCAGAGGATGAGGCGGAAGCTTTGCCTTTTCCTTGAGAAGTTGATTCCTTGGTTCGTGGCATGATTCCTGCGATGAACAGATATCAATTTAGCTCCCTCATGAGTAAACAAACAATTATATGGATTATGAGTTCTATCACACCTAATTAATAAGGATTTTTAAGTCTATATTGTGTATATAGTCCCCAAATCAATTCTATGCCATAATAGAAGTATCACTAACCCATAATCTCAAATTAATACTCACGAGTGTCCCTTAATGTGGAGATCCACCATAAAGTTCATACTTGCCCTCATGAATTGCACATAACATGAGTAAAGTCGTTGGCTTTCCATTAAATTCCATGCAAATGATAAGGGCTTTTAAGTTTATTGACATCATAAACACCAAATCATTCATATGAAACAATTCATTGTCATCATTTTACCAACCTTTACTTCTATCATCATCATATCTCACCCTATTTCCCAAACTCATGTAGAATTAATCAACATAGCACAAATCACACAACTTAACATGCTCATCATTTGTATACTACTTCCTTAAGCAATTGATATGAAATTTAAGATTTTACACAAGGAAATAAACATACCATGGTCATCTAGGATCACAACATGTAATGAAGTAACAAAAGACATACCGTGGAACAATGTGAGGTGTTTAGATGAACAAAACGAAGAAAGGAGTGATTTTGTGTAAAAACCCCCAAAAATCCGAACTTTAAACTCCCGTTTTCTCGCAAACGAGTGAGAATCTTGCAAAACTAATCGGTGAAACGTGATCCCCTCGAAAAACTAAGCAAGATGCACCTATTATTTGCTTGATTTGGTTAAGAATCGAAGAAGTTGAAATTAGGGCTCCATGGTGTTCTTGAGGGTTTAGAGAGAAAAGATGGAGAGAAGATAATGAAAAAGGAAGTTATGATCCATATGTATCCTCAAATCTGAACAAAATTGTGTTTTTAGTTGTGGATTTCGGGTAAATCGGGTAAAAAATGGGCCGACCTGCGCCTGACTGGGCCGCGGCGTCGGTGGCGGTGATGGCGGCGTCGGTGGCGGTGGACCGGCGCCAAGCCCAGCGTCGGTTACCACCGCCCGACAGTGGGTTTGGAGATGGTGGGCGCCGATGGCGTCGGTGGCGGCGGTGACGGCGTCGGTGGCGGTGGTTTCCAAAAACATTTTTTTTATTTTATTTTTATTTTTATTTTTTTTTTTTTTTAACTACTAACAAAGGAGAAAAACTAAAAACTCATGTAAATAGAAAAAAAAATAATAATAATAATAATAAATTGTATTTTTTTGTTTGTTTTTCGGAAATCATGCCACCTTCGCGTCGCACCCCACCACGAAAAATCATGATTCGCCCCGAATCGTCAAAAAATTCTGTGCACATACCTGGCTATCCATGAAGTTCCCCACACTTGGGTGTTGTCAAGTTCTTGCATAAAAAAAACAAAATCATATGGTAATGAAGAAACGAAAAAATAACAACTAAACTCACTTTCGTAGGAATCACGGTTGCATTTAGCGGATGCAACAAGCCTTTTAAACCACTCGATACGCCCGAGTGGACGAGTGAAGTCTCGTGAGGGTTTCTAGTGAACACACCCACAAAGTTCAACGAGTTGCCTCTCGGAAAGCGCTAAGTTTTAGGTCTTCAGCCAGACCGTTACCTGATCCTTACGGATTTGTTGTGTAAATTGGTGCACTTACCAAGAAGCTCACCAATTCTTCGTTGGTTTCACTCATATCCTTGCTTTCTAGATAATGTTTCAACCGATGTCCATTCACCATTTGTCGTACACCGTCTTTAGGGTCTTCAATCTCGACATCGCCAAACTTACCAACGCGAATGACAACATACGGTCCCATCCATTTGCTTTTCAACTTACCGGGAAACAGTTTCAACCGTGAGTTATACAACCACACCTTCTGGCCGACTTCAAAAGTCTTCTTCCGTAACTTAGCGTCGTGCACTTCTTTCATCCTTGCCTTGTATGCGGCTGTCGTCTCGTATGCCTCGTTCCTTAATTCTTCCAGTTCGTTCAAACCCAACTTCCGTGCAGTGCCTGCAACATTGTAATCAAGATTAACATTTTTAATTGCCCATAAAGCACGATGAGCGAGTTCGACAGGTAAGTGACATCCTTTCCCATAGACCAACCGATATGGGGTGGTACCAATAGGCGTTTTGAAAGCGGTACGATAGGCCCATAAAGCGTCGTTTAACTTGGTGGACCAATCTTTACGGTCCGATCGTACAGTTTTCTGTAAGATTTCCTTAATTTGCCTATTGGAAACCTCCACTTGACCACTCGTTTGAGGGTGGTATGGTGTTGCTATTCGGTGATCTACGCCATAACGTTTTAACAACTTTCCAAAGTGAAAATTCTTAAAATGTGACCCCCCATCACTTATGATCACACGGGGAAGACCAAATCGTGAGAAAATATTACTTTGAACAAATTTACACACAACGTTATGGTCATTTGTTTTAGTGGCGATTGCCTCCACCCATTTTGACACGTAATCCACAGCCACTAAAATATATAGATTGCCATACGAATTTGGGAATGGGCCCATGAAATCAATTCCCCAAACATCAAAGATATCGACCACGAGAATTGGTTGCATGGGCATTTCATTACGTTTTGATATACTTCTCATTTGTTGGCATTTCAAACAATTTTTAGCAAAATTATACGAATCACGAAATATGGTGGGCCAAAAGAGTCCACAAGATAGGATCTTGTGACCGGTTTTCTGTCCGCTAAAATGACCCCCACATGCAGATGAGTGTGCATGTTCTAACACATCTTGAATTTCGGTTTCAGGAATGCATCTTCGGATGATTTGATCCGCGCCGACCTTGAATAGATCTGGTTCGTCCCAAATGTAATATTTGACCTGTGACATGAATTGTTGTCTCTTCCTCTTGTTCCAATGGTCGGGAGTGGTACCTGCAGCCAAATAGTTTGCAAAGTTAGCATACCATGGTTCGGAAGAAATGGATAATAATTGCTCATCTGGAAATGTCTCATTAATCTCCTGATGTGAATCAGTGTTTTGATGCATCACTCTTGACAAATGATCTGCGACTACATTTTCGCTTCCCTTCTTATCACGTATCTCCAAGTCAAATTCTTGTAGTAACAATATCCAACGTATAAGTCGAGGTTTAGCATCCTTTTTCTCCATCAGATACCTGACTGCACTGTGATCAGAATAAACAATTACTTTACTTCCCCATATATATGAACGGAATTTATCTAAGGCATATACTACCTGCAAGCAATTCTTTTTCAGTTGTTGTATAATTTAACTGAGCATCGGCTAATGTTTTACTTGCATAGTATATTGCAACGGGTTTCTTATCCACCCGTTGACCCAAAACAGCCCCAATTGCAAAATCGCTTGCATCACACATAATTTCAAACGGAAGTGACCAATTAGGTGATTGCAAGATTGGGGCCTCCACTAATTTCTCTTTTAACGTGTTAAAAGCATGCAAACATTCTTTATCGAACACAAAGGGTACGTCTTTCAAAAGTAAGTTACATAAGGGTTTAGTTATGACGCTGAAGCCCTTAATGAACCGTCTGTAAAACCCTGCGTGTCCTAAGAATGATCGCACACCTTTAACATTAACCAGAGGAGGTAGAGTGGAAATTACCGTGATTTTGGCCCGATCTACCTCAATTCCCCGATTAGATATGACATGCCCTAGAACCGTTCCCTCTCGAACCATAAAGTGACTTTTCTCCCAACTTAGGACTAAGTTTGTTTCAACACATCGTTTCAACACTTTGGTTAATTCATGTAGACATTTATCAAAAGTAGAACCAAAAATTGAAAAATCATCCATGAAAATTTCTAGAGACTCCCCGACCATATCTGAAAAGATACTCATCATACACCTTTGAAAGGTGGCCGGGGCATTACACAAACCAAATGGCATTCGCCTAAAAGCGAATGTGCCATAAGGGCAAGTGAATGTCGTCTTTTGTTGGTCCTCAGGATGAATAGCAATTTGATTATATCCCGAATAGCCATCTAGAAAACAATAAAACTTCTGACCTGCCAATTTCTCAATGATCTGATCAATGAATGGAAGTGGAAAATGATCCTTAGATGTAGCAGCATTTAGTTTCCTATAATCAATACAAACACGCCACCCGGTTACCGGCCGAGTGGCGATTTGCTCACCTTTCTCGCTTTTGACCACTTGAATACCTGCTTTCTTCGGTACCGTTTGAGTTGGACTTACCCATGTGCTGTCGGAGATTGGGTAATTATACCGGCATCCAACCACTTAAGTACTTCCTTCTTGACTACTTCCCGCATGTTTGGATTCAACCTTCTTTGTGTATCGCGTGACGGTTTGGCATCGGCATCAGTTATGATCTTATGCATCACAATCGAAGGGCTTATACCTTTCAAATCAGCAAGTGTCCATCCTATCGCAGCTTTGTATGTTTGAAGAACCTGTAATAATGAGGCTTCTTGATCTGCTTCTAAGTCGGCTGCGATGATTACGGGCAACGTGTTGTCTTCTCCCAAGAATGCATATTTGAGGTGCTTGGGAAGATCTTTCAATTCCAACTCTGGTGGGCTTTCCAATGAAGGCTTCATCTTTTTGTCTATATGCTCCGGCAAGTTCTCAACTTGATGTGTCCATGGGGGCCTACCAGCATCAACAACCATGACATCTAACTTTTGTGCCTCAATTTCTAGATCTGTCATATGATTCCAACCTGCATCATCACAAACAAAGCAAGTCTCTTTGGTGGCATCCTCACTTTCGTGAGGATTACACTCCTCAATGATGTCCGCCATAAAGCATTCATCATTGAGTAGAGAGTTTGGTGTATTAGCAAACACGTTTAAACGCAATTTCCTATTACCAAATGTCATATCTACCGTCCCGGTTCTACAGTTTATCAAAGCATTTGCGGTGGCCAAGAATGGTCTACCAAGTATGACGTTAGGTTGCTTTGTTTTATCATTTGACACATAGTCTAAAACTAAGAAGTCAACCGGGTAGTAGAAATCTTCAACCATGACAATCACGTCAGACACGATTCCTCTAGGAAGCTTAGGTGTCAAATCGGCTAATACTACGGTAGTATCGGCCTTACGAAGTGGACCAAAATCGTACTGATCATATAAGCTTCCCGGAAGAATACTTACACTCGCTCCAAGATCCAGTAACGCCCCTGCCATTTTAAAGTCACCAACTTGAATTGGTATCAAAGGCGTTCCGGGATCCCGAAGTTTCAGAGGCAACGAACCCATTAACACAGCACTCACTTTTTCTGTTAAATCAAGCATTTTTGGAAATTTATTGTTTCGTTTTTGAGTACACATATCCTTAAGATATTTAGCATAAGCCGGTACCTGTTTAATTGCATCGAGTAAAGGAATATTTACCTTAACTTGCTTGAAAATTTCCCAAATTTCTTCTTGTTGAGGACCCCGTTTGTTTAAAGTTTTTGACTTTTCAGGATTTTCTAAGGCCTTTGGATAAGGTATGGTATTAACCTCCATATCCTTACCATTGACCTTAGGGGACTCATTTTTAAGCTCAGATTTTGGTGTATCTTGAAAAGTTACTTTTTTCTTTTGTTTAACACTATGGGTGTCCGGTTCACACTCATCATCACTTCTCCCATCCTCACCAAGGTCCTCCACCACTCCTTCTTCGAATGATGGTGGGGAAACCACTTTATTGTCATAAATTTTACCAGAGCGAAGAATACTTACCTGATTGATGTTTGCACTCTTTGTATTTCTTGCACCCGATGTTTGATGTTGAGGATTGACAGTGGTGTCACTAGGCAACGTTCCTGGATTTCTTCTCAATTGTGCCATCTCTTCCGCTAGTTGTCCAACTTGTTTTGCTAATGCCTCCACAGTTTTATCTCGTACCTCATTGTCTTTCTTAATCTCTCGGAGAAAGTCCATGATCTCGGATGAGTTGCTTGAGCTTCCTTGATCGCCATTAGGTTGATAATTTCGTTGGTAACCCTTGTTGTATCCTCCTTGGTTGTAATTCTGGTTGTTATACATCGGTTGTCGGTTCTGATACGGTTGACCTCCTTGATTTGGTACCTGAAAATGAGGATTAGATTGATTAGATGTGTTACCATACTTAAAATTGGGGTGATTACGCAAACCTGGATGATATGTATTAGAATTCATATCATATTGCTTTCGATCACCATATACTTGATTTACTTCTTCCTCAGGTCCACCCACTTTCATTGGACAATCCATGATAACATGGCCAAGATCACCACATCCTTCACACACGGAAAAGATTGGTCCGCCTTGAGGTGTCACATTTCCCCCATTGAGATTCAAACTTGCTAGCTGGCGTTCCAACATTTGATTAGCTCTCTCCAATTGTTTTAATCTTTCATTGGCATTAGTAGTGGTTGCAGATCTAACAATGGCGTGTTTCTTCTTCCTATTAGATTGAGCTTGCCGTTTTGAGTGCACCGCCATTTTCTCTAAGAATTCCCAATCCACCTCCACATGATTGGAAAGGAATGTTCCACCCGTAGTAGAGTTCACATCCCGGATGTCATCAGTGGATAATCCATCATAAAATGCATTGATCAACTCCCATTGTGGAATACCATGATGAGGGCAATTCCTTAGCAATTGTTTAAATTGCTTCCAAGCTTCATAGAAAAGTTCACCTGGTTGTTGTTGGAAGTTCCGAATGTTAGCCCTTGCATCACTTGTTCGTTGAGGTGTGTAATACTCTTCTAGGAATTGTTGTTGCATATCCTCCCATGTAAAAATGCTTGCAGATGGCAATGATAGAAACCATTGTTTCGCAGCGTCCTTCAAGGTGAATTGAAATAACACGAGCTTAACTTGATCCGGTGTAAACCCTTGTCCTCCAATTGTGCCACACACCGCTTCAAATTCAGAAATGTGAAGGTAAGGTTCCTCGGTTCCTTTACCATAGAAAGAGGGCAACATGTTCAATCCTTGTGGCCTCACTTCGAAAGATCGACCATGTGCAATAACGCTTACTATTGGAGATGAATAGACTGCAATTTGAGGTCTAAAATGGCTTTCAACTCCTCGAATTGGGGCACGATGATGGACTTGAGGAAGTCCATCATGATGTTGAGGAAAACCCGGTTGAGGATGTTGATTCATTGGTTGCCTTATAGCTCTTGGTGGACCTTGATTAGCCATTTGGAAGACTAGATTAAAATGATGATTGTAGCCTCCTGGGTGCTGATAACCATAGTTGAAACCAAATCCATCTTCATCTCCCCCTCCATATCCAGCATTTGAATTCCCATGATCCATTCCATCATCCCAATTTGATACCCGGTCCCTTATATCTTCATCACCCTTAACACCATCATTCCGGCTCGAGTTGGATTGATTAAACTGAACCGAGGGATTTCGTGGAGCATTGTAGTTAACATTTCTAACCGGTTCTTGTTGAATAGGTGGATTAGGTTGTGGGTATACACGAGTAGTGTCACCCGTTGGAAATTGTGGTGGTGGAGGTATAGGGTTTCCTTGAACTGGGTTAATTGGTGGAATTTGTTGTTGAGGTGGTGGAGCATTATGTGGTGGGAACACTGGAGGTGGAATATCACCTAGAGGTTGCTCCCTTTGTGGAGGAGGTTGAGTAGACGGACCACTTTGATTTCCCGAGTTGTTCATACTGTTGAATGGATTACTTTCCGGTGTTTTGGAAAGCCTTCGTAAGATTTCACTAGCCTTAGCTGTTGAGGTTCCTTCTTCAGACCACACACTTCGTGGAATAGGAGCTGATGAGGGATTTGCCTTGTGAAAAACTCGGTTGTCACTTACTGTTTTCTCAATCTCAGGGTCAAAGAGCAACGGGGAAGTTCTTCCGGAATGTCTCGTATGCATAAGAATCTCAACTATCTGCACACAAGAAACAAATACCAGTGTAATTCCGAACAATAAAATAATAATAAACGAAAAACAAGAAAAATAAAATTTTTTTTTTTTTTTAGATTTTTAAGAAAAACAAATAATTATTACTAACACTAAGCGCAACGATTCCCCGGCAACGGCGCCATTTTGATCGATGTCGTGTGGTCGGTCAAAAATATATATTAAAGAGTCCTTAATCACCCTTAATAGCAAAGGGTAAGCAGGGTGTCGAATCCACAGGGAATCACAGGAAAGTGCTAGCAACGATTAATTTAACACTACTAAACATTAAAAAAGTAAATTGATTGATGGACTTAATTAAGAACTAATTAGATTAACGAAATAAAGTTTAGGTTTTTAACAATCTTGAGGAGAAAGCAACCCACTTTAGGATCCAGGTTTGGCAAAGTTATAATTTTTCTTGAATGAAACCTAATGAGAAGTCATTAATGGTGACTTACACATGATATGATTTAAGTGACAATTATGGATTAAAGTTTAAAGGACCTTATTCACACAATTACCAATTTGAATAATGAAACCCTAATTCTAATAATCAATCACGTAATGATCATAGACAACCAAAGTAAAGAAGATCAAAATTAGGTTAACGTATAATCAAACCGTTTAACTAATCAAATCATAAATTAAATCCAACAAGAACTTAAAAGGTTCAAGATTTAATCTCAAATCTAGGTTACAAGATAAGAAAAATAAGAACTTGCACAAACCCTTCCCCCGAAGTGAATCACAATGGATTTAGCCTTGCATCTTCATCGATTCTTCAACAAAAACGTAATTGATCATGTAATTCGGATGAAATCGACGTTCTTGATGTTGGAAGAGCTTGAGAATGATCCAAGGTTGCCAATTTTCGTCCAAGATTGCAGTGTGTAAAGTTGTAATTCCAATTAGGGTTTTTCCCTTTTAAATCCCTTCAAAATAGGCTCAATCTTAACAAAAACCCGCACCCCGGCGTCGGTGGCGCCTCTGGGGGCGTCGGTGGCGCCACCTTCCTGTGCAACCTTGATTTTCATGTGTAGTTTTTCGAGACCTTTCCGTTGATAGGTCATGGGTCCCGTAACTCCCTTCCTAGCTCAAGTTATGCTCGTTTTAAGATATCATTGCCGTACAACTTCGATTTATCATATCTTGACTTCTCGAACTCCAATTATCATCCCATTTCTTCCCATTTTTCCGTATTCTTCACGTTTAACCTACAAACACCAAATAATCCCAAAGTAACTCTATTTCTCATACATTTATACATAAAACCCGGAAATAAAGTCGTTAAAGGTTAAACTTTCACCACCCGATCACATGCATACGTAAATAATACATACATGCATAACATACATACATATAATTTACTCATGTATATATGTAAGGTACTATAATATATATATTAAGTGATAACCTTGATTTTTGTCTAACCTGAAATTTTGGGTTGTCACATCAACAGATCCAGCCAAGGTGAAGGCAGTTACACAGTGGCCTATTCCAACCACAGTGAAACAATTGCGCAGGTTTTTGGGCCTCGCTGACTATTATAGAAGGTTTGTTAAATCCTTTGGTTTGATTGCAAGGCCTTTGACAAACTTTATTAAAAAGGATTCTTTTAGTTAGTCAACGGAAGCTCAACAAGCCTTTGATTCTAGCTCTCACCACAGCACCGGTGTTGGCCTTACCAAATGTAGATAAGGCGTTCTTTTTGGAAAAGGATGCTTCTTCCAAAGGGTTGGGTGCAGTGTTGATGCAAGACAATCATCCGATCGCCTTTATCAGCAAAGCTTTGTCTTTGCGACATCAGTCTCTGTCTGTATATAGGAGGAGTTGCTTGATATCATCATGGCAGTAAAGCAGTGGCATCATTACCTCATTCTTAAACCATTTGAAATTCGAATGGATCAAAAGAGTCTGAAGTATCTTCTCACTCAGAAGGTTACCACTCCATTACAACAAACGTGGCTAGCCAAATTGATAGGGTATACTTACGAGATACATATAAGATAGGGGTTGATAATAAAGTCAAGGATGGGTTGTCTCGGGTGCATGGTATGGCCATTTTTCCTTATACATTAGCTCCATGGATTCTCTCCTGTGACAACAAATAAAAGCTTCTTGGCAACAAGATGCTCACTTGGCTAATCTGATTCATAAGCTCACCCAAGGAATCTCAGTTCCACATTGTTCATGGGATAGGGAGTTGTTAAAAAGAAAGAACCGTTTGATGGTGGGTCATAATGCCCAATTACATAAGGATATTCTCAGTTGGTACATGCTTCAACAGTGGGGGTCACTCTGGATATTTGTCATCTCTTAAACGTCTCAAGTCCTTTTGTTTTTGGCGAGATGTTCCAGGGATCTTTGCATTTTTATTCGTGCATGTGATGTATGTCAACGTGCCAAGTATGAACCATTAGCTTCACCAGGATTATTGCAGCCACTGCCGGTTCCACAGTACATTTTCTCGAATATATCCATGGATTTCATAAGTGGACTTCATCGTAATAAGGGTAAGGACATAATTCTAGTGGTGGTTGACCGTTTAACTAAATATGGCCATTTCTTGCCTTCATCTCATCCTTTTTTGGCACATCAAGTGGCTCAAGTATTCATGGATAATATTTTCAAATTGCATGGCAACCCGGTGACAATTATCATTGATCATGACCCTATCTTTCTAAGCAACTTTTGGCAGGAATGTATGCGTTTGCAAGGGGTCCAACTAGCTTTTTCAACTGCTTACCATCCACAAAATGGTGGTCAAACGGAGGTGTTGAACCGTTGTTTAGAGTCTTATCTACGGTGTATGGATATGGACTCTCTGGATCAGTGATTGAAATGGCTACCACTAGCTGAGTGGTGGTATAATACTACTCATCATACTACTATCAACATGTCTCCATTTCAAGCTCTATATGGCTATGGTCCTACGATCCATTTTCCTTATATTCCTTTAGACACACGAGTGGATGTTGTTAAACATTTTCATCGTGATAGAGAATCCATGATTCAGGCGTTAAAACGTTCTCTACAAGTTGCTCGTATCGGATGATTCAAATGGCCAATGTGCATCGTACCAAACGTCAGTTTAAGGAAGGGAATTGGGTTTATTTGAAGCTACAACCGCATGTGAAAACATCCCTAAGGCAACACCGTTACTCCAAGTTATCTCCCTGTTATTATGGGCCATTCTTAATTGCGAAGAAGGTGGGGTCGGTGGCTTACAAGTTAGACCTTCCCTCTGATGCTCAGCTCCACCCGATCTTTCATGTTTCTTTATTGAAACCGGCTTATGGGAATCATCAGCCTCACTTGTCGTTACCCACCCACCCGCGTTTCTTACTATAGCCACAAGCTATTTTGGACCATCGTTTGGCTCGTCGTGGGGGTCTCTGGTTACGCAGGTGTTAGTTCATTGGAATGGTCTGTCGACGCATGAAGCTTCATGGGAATATTTGGATGAGTTTGAGTTACGTTTTCCCACTTTTCATTCTTGAGGACAAGAATGTTTTTAGGGGGAAGTTTTGTTGCAATGCTATTCTTGAATTGTAATAGTTGAGGGGTTGGTTAGTCACAGTTTAATAGTTGAGGGACTAAATGTAATAATGAGTCACGAACTAACTGAAGTCGTTACATGTGGGTGTTAAATACCATTACGTACTTGAGTAAAGCATCAAATATTTGGAATTTGTTCTTCTCTTATGTTTCTCTCTTCTCCTAAAAAACTCTTCCTAACAAATGGTATACTATTACACCCAGCCAGGACCATCGCTCCGTCAAACCCAAACCCACCCGGAAGACCTCATGATTAAATTCATACATAAACAACATAGTTCTTAAACTAAAACTTCATTCATAAGCAACGAAATAGTTCAAACCTCACATCATAGGTAGGTACAAATTTCTCAATAGTGACAAAGATTCATAAAACATATCTTAAACACGAGATGCAAGTCTTTTAAGTAAGGTAGCCTTCACTTACATGACAACTCTATCCTTCATAGCTCTAAAATATACCTACAGTTTATCCTGAGATGCATGTTAAAATATCAGCTATGTTTAGGGCTGTTCAAATAGCTCACGTTCGAAACTCGCTCGAACTCGTTCGAAAAATGTTCGGAATTTTGCTCGTTCGAATTTCCGCTCGATTGTAAATGATCCGAGCAGCTCAGTTCGGTTTCAAAACGAACCGAGCATGAGTGAAGGGTCGCTCGCTCGTCGCTCGCTCTGTTTCGCTCGAATTATTTTTTAGTTTAGTTTTTATATATTATATAATTATATATGTTAATTAATTATTTTATTTAGTTATTTATTATTTACAAATATTTTAATTTTTTAATCAAAAGCTTAAAACCCTAATTCACCAATACATTCAAACCTGATTCACCCTCCACAGTCCACTCATCTCCTCGTCTCCTACTCTTCTCCAGCAGTCCACCGCCAGCCTCCATTCTCCCTCGCCAGACCCCTCTCCCCTCTCCACTCTCCACCCTCCAGCAGCCTCCACCCTCCGGGCCTCCCCCTGCGACCGCCGACCAACGGCGCTGCCTGAATCTGTGAACCTGCGACCGGTCTCCGACCCCTGTTGCCCGAATCTACGAACATGCGACTCTGCTGCGAGCCGCGAACCTGCGACCGCGACCCATCCCCGACCGCGATCCATCTCCAACCGAGACCCGTCTCCCACCTTCAAACCTGCCTTTGAAAGATAGTTTACAGGATAAAAGCACTTTAAACTATACATTAACAAAAGTGTTTCTGTGAAATTTGTTTGATACAAATTGGCATTATTGTTTCTGGTGAAATTTGCTAGTTGATTACAGGGTAAAAGCATTGTTGTGAAACTATACCAAGCCAAACCGAGCGAAACCAAGCGCTCGGTTTAAAACCGAACCGAGTTCGAGCATGAAATTTGCGCTCGAATTTGTAAATTCGAACGGAACTGAGCCGCTCGGTTTGAAACCGAACCGAGTTCGAGCGGAGCTGCGTTCGGTTCGGTTCGTGAACAGCCCTAGCTATGTTATGTGAGTTTTATTTTATTTCAACATAATATTACATTACTTTAACATGGTAGCTTTAATAGCTCATGACTTTAAACATATCATAACTGTATTGTAACATTAGTTTACACATATCATAACATTAGCTTGTAATACTCCTTTACCAAACATGCTTAATCTCTACTTTTATTCAACAAATCACTACATCAATGCTCTGTTGTCTTTGTTTTCTAATTCTTTGAGACGCCTCGCTACACATAGTCTTATAGATGTTTAAGTTTAACTATTCAAGTCTCAATTGGATCATGAAATAGATTTAAATTATAGTAGGGTTAGTTAGCACGATTAAAAAAGTGAAGCAAAATCACAAGAGGCGGAAATGCGAATTCACCCTTGGACGTTATTTCTTCTTCTTGTGTTTCTGATTGATTCTTAGCTTATAAATCTCATATGTGTTTGCTTATCGGTGATTGATACTATGCTTTTGACAGTCTAAATACGTAAATTACAAAACAGATAGGCTCAGACGCTACCCCATCTCCAAACATCATAAGACATTTAGATGTTATAATAGTCTCAACAATAATCAACATCAACCCAGCATCAGATTGTTTACCATGTACGAACAACTTATTTAATTACCCAAAAACAGACCATGGTTTCCAAAGAAAGACCATGAACAAGCATGTTAGGAACTACTACAATTTACATCACTATAAGTACATCCCAACAACCAGGTCTGCTTCATTAACTCCTCATTAGTTCTCTGCCAAACAGATACCCATCCTCACGCCTGATCTTGGTCACAAGGTAACCATCCTCCCATGACAAGGTTAACGGTGTCTTTCCTAAGTACAGATTACACATCGTTTGTCATCCACTCCAAGTCTCTTCAGCTGATCCGGACCACCTTTTGGGCCCACGTCAACAAACATTATAAAGGAAGTTGCTATTTTGGATTTAAAAATGATGAAAACAAAAACTGTTGGGAGTCACGTTTACTGACTACAAAGAGTGGTGCATACAAAGAATATCTTGTATTGCCACAAAAAATAAAACAAAAAAACTAAACGATAACGTACTTATATGGTTTGAAGGTAGGGGACTGCATTGAACAAATATAAACAATGATTAAAGATAGAGTTAATACCCCGTTTCAGATAATGGATTATTAGGGGGTGTAGTTGTCAAAACTCCTCTGATGAACATCTCTGCTTTCTTGTTCTTAACATCACGGATTTGATCTGCAAGAGAAATGTCTTCTTTCGTTGCATCTCTTTTCCAAAAGTCAAGGTCAAGTCTTTCCCAAGCTCTTTGATCTCGACTGCTAAGTTGATCGTTTATTGATTTTTTCCTGTGAATCTGAAACCCACCAAACAAATGATACTGAGAGAGTAACCCATGTTTTATAACTCTGAAATTGTTTTATTTAAAAAATTGGATCATCATTCAAATACCATCTAATATACTGATTATTTATGAAGTCCTAAATAATAAACCAAAGATGTTTGTGAGTCAAAACCAGCCCCCACTTTGATTGGCCCTATAACTTAATCCTTATTTACCTAAACCCATTGTGACCCATTACCAGACCAACCCATTTAGCCATGTATATGGGTTTGACAAATTCAATGACAAAGTAATAGCCCAAAGCTCGAGGCCATGCCAATAATAATAAAAGTGTGCTTTTATTGAAGTTTTAGTTTTGTCAGTAAGATAATGTTAAATTAACCTATGAATTTCGAACAAATGTTTACCTTTGTTAATCTCTCTCGAAGTTTCAGATCTTCAGCTGCAGCCAACTCCTGTTTTTCTTCCTTTGATTTCTTCTTTGCCAACCCTTTTACCTTTGCCACCCGTTTCTTCAAGGTGAGCTTCACTTTCTCAGCTTTTGCTTTTGCTCGTCTCTCTGCTCGTATTTGTGCCATTTCTTTTGCTTTTGCTCGTCTCTCTGACCGTTGAATTCGTTGAAGATCAATCTCCTTTTCAATCTTGTCATAGCTGTCCCAATCTAGTTCTTGCTGACCATACCCGCCTTTCTTAGCAGCTTTTGCAATGCCTTCAGTCCATTTTGATATGAATCTTTCACTTGACCTTTTCCACTTCAACCGCTCTTTCCATTGTTGTGTGATGGTTGCGCTTATTTTTTCCTTCGTTTGGTCACTGCACAAATATATATGTATATATGTAATGTGCATACATCATAGAAAGACTAAAGTATATTGACATGGGTCAGGTTGGATTGAGCAGGTTGGGTGAAGAGTCAAACAGGAACGGGTCAAACAGGTAATATTGATATGGCCATATGGGTCAGGTTGGAATGTTGGATTGACTTGAAACATTTTGTCTAAGACTGGTACACTTTCAATGTACAATCATTGTGTCAAATATGATTAGAAAACTAAATTATTTCAACAATGGAGGAAAGGAACCTGAAGGAGATACAAGTAAATCTCAACAAGGAATCAAGTGTCCTAGGGTTAGAAGACAAATTAGCATTTATCCACAAATTAGCCATTGTGGATCTAGACTATAATTGTCGAAAAGTAATCCATCAATAACAGATAATAATAATATAGCACTTTAAATTATAAGAGTTGTGCGTGTGTGTGCAAGCCTAAAAATGTGAATGAAAAAGCATACCTAAGAGTGCGAGGACATTCAGACATTTTCTTTCTTACCTGAAAAAGCACAATAATCATGGAAAAATAATTAGTGACGTGTGTTTATGCAGTCACACAGGGAATATGTGCAACGTATACAATAAAATTCATAAAGCAAATTAGAACAGAAAAGAGTAATGCACACGTGCATGCACGGTAAACAAGGAATGTAGATCGGTTCAAATAGGTAATCATCTATGACATGAAATAGAACATGATCCAAATAAAAGAAACCATTACACCGACAGCCCTTACATGACTTCACACCTTGGGGTCTTTTAAGGCTTCTTTGGTTCTCTGACTGATCAACTCACGAGTCTCTGTAACACAACACCTTAAATCAATTCAAACCTGAAAATAATCATATTCACTCCATCCCTACCAGAAAAATAGGGGAATGAAAACACACCATAATTGAATAAGAATGTACCTGGAGTATGTTTCTTGCCTTTGTTCCATGGAACTCTCCCTTTATTTGCTAATCCAATTTTTCGTCTTCTTTCTATTTCGTTCTTATCCTTGTCTGATCTTTTTTCAATGACAAAGTTATTTAAATGGTTCCCTTTATCAGAAGGTTCCCTCTCAAGGTAATCAGAATTAATTTGATCTCTTAATTCAGAGAAGTTTGATGCCTCCTCTGAAGAAAGGTCCCTGTCAAACACTCTTTGTAATTGAAGCCGCCTGAACGGTCTAACAAATACCAATCCAGGAGGCACATGGGAAACCAGGTGTGCTGTTTTCAGGCAAAGTCGATCACATTCCACGAAATGATAAAAAGATTGTGACGGGCTTGTGTTTGGGACCAGATTCTTGTTTGTGCAAGCAACAGAGAAATTCCTGCAGAGAGACACAATCATGAGCAATTGAACAACCTTCTTTAAGAAACACCTTTAATGTGTTTGTTCTGATTTCTGAAGACTGAATAAACGCACCATCACATCCATTATCAGACAATATGCTTACTAAATACCCTAAAATAGGTTTGCTAGAAAAATGATTACATGTATGCTTGAAATATAATGTCAAGCACCCATTCTGCTTAAACACGATCCAATCCCTAAAAAATTGAATATAAAGCATCCTAGTTTCTTAAAGTGATTAATTGGAATACAGTCTGTTACTATGCTGCATATTATAAGTCTGTAACACCCCTTTTAGTTTTAGAACACACACAATTGCACACAAAGTAGCTCTAATCAAAGGAACCAAGTTAACATGCTTAGATATATAACTTAATATCCTAAATATCAAGTGGGCAAGCAGGTCACATTGCCATACCTGCAGACTATTTGATACAAAACCAAGTAACAAAGCTATAAACATAAATGATAAAACAATTGTGATGGGCCGGATGTTTGGGACGGGCTTCTTGTTTGTGCAAGTAACAGATAAATTCCTGAAGAAAGATATAATCATGAGCCATTTAATAACCGACTTTAACGAACACCTTAAATCTGTTGGTTCTAAAGATTGTATAAGCGTGTCATTAGACTCCATTATCAGACAATATGCTTAACAGATATCCTAAAATTGTGGTGCTAGAGATATGAATTCTTGAAATATATGTGAAGAACCCATTCTATTTTTACACTAACCAATCCCCAAAACTTGAATATCAAGCATTCTAGTTTTATAAAGTGATTAACTGAGATGTAGTCTGGTAAGGTGCTGCATATTATAACACCCCTTATAGTGTTAGAAACACACTCAAAGTAGACTCTAATCATAAAAACCAAGTGGGTAATCAGGTCACATTGCCATACTTGCAAACAATAAGATACAAAATCAAGTAGCAATTAACAAAGCTATAATCATAGTAACATACAATTGACAGATAACTTAAATAGCACAAATAGACAATCAGCAGAACCTTGTTTTGCAAGAAAGTAATTGAAGACGAAGATGAGCTTACAAAGGAGATGACAGCATCTTTGAGACAAAAGGTCGAACAGATGGTGGGCAAACATTGAAATGAGAGATTTTGATTGAAAGAAATTAGGGTTCAAGATTCAAACCCAATTGATAATACGAATTCAATCAATCGGTGGAATGTATGAAGAACCATTCGTAGGTAAAATGACTGGATAGGGAGAAAAAAGTCTTTCTACTCGCAGCTGCACTTCTGAAACCCTCGGGTCGATGACCCGACCCGATTAAACGTTGGTTTAAACAACTTGTTATTTTGCCACTTCAACCCTAAATTTTGTTACTTTACTCAAGCTTGTAATATAATCGTTGTTTCGAAAACCGGACCGGGCGGTCGAACTGAAATTCGATCCGGTTCGGTGCTTTAACCAACGCTGGACCGGTGGTTGGAGCGGTCGAACCGGGAACTGGACTAGTCAAACTAGAGGTCAAACCGATTGAACCGGTTTTTTTATTTAAAATTTTCATTATTTTTTTATATATTTCATAAAAATATTTGTAATTTTATCTGGTTCTCATATCTGCTCCAAACAACGGACTGATAAGGTGTTCGATTTACAGTCTGATCTTGTTTTGAAAACACTGAATATAATCACTCAAGAGGAGTTTATATGTTCGATCATTGAGATAAGCTTAGGTGAAGTAGACATTGATGCAATACGTGTTTGTGTTTAAAACTCAATTATGATGTTTCATGACTTACTAGATAAATTAAGACACCAATTGTTTGATGTTGTTATGGCCTAACACAACGATGTGTGAAACATACGTGAATATGTGTACTTTAATGTCTAGTACATAATGCTGAAACAAACTCCCGTCACACGGTGGTTTTAGGTAGATGCTTCACGGCCTCATGGGTATGGGTGAGATTCCTCCGATTCGGGTTCTCGTCACGCTATAAGCTTGTTCTTCCTCTACAACCATAAAAAAACACGTTAGAGGGTCCCGTGGCGTTAAGCGCGTGGACACTCCGCCGCTGAAGTCAAGTTGGGGCCATAAATAAGAGAATACGATACGTATGTGTATATAGATAAATAGTAATGTGATGGTAATGTTACCTCATGTTACCTCTTATATCGAATCTTCATGAAAGTTAAAAGCATGTAGCGGAGAAGTGGATGAAGCTCCCACTAAAGTAGGCGATCTCCTCCTCCCGTCCAAGTCAAGGTAGTCTAAATCAAGACTTAATTTTTATAAGCCCTCTTAAAACCATTCATATTTTGCTTCAATATTACCAACAGTTTTTATAAGCAAAGTTTTTGACATTCGATATCTTGCTCGAAGCGTCGCTTAATCATATTTTGGGTCATCCACAAAGTAATCTTTCACTAAGCATCAAGAGCCTTTTTGCGATCACGTGGTACATATCTTTTTTTAGATGTTGTCGTGTCTTCAACTTTGACTTGACAACAACGTTCATGAGAAATCTAAGACTGATACAGGTGGATAGTACACGATCCGAATCGTCAGGTAGAATGTAGAATTATCCATCACCATCCATCCAAAACTATAAAAAATTTAGTATAAAAAGATAAGATACTATAAGGAAGTAGATAATTTTTTGTCTAGAAGTAAATTTTTTAAGGGTCATATTATAAAGACACCCTATTGGATAAATTAGTACCCCATATACTTTGCGTATAGGGCCACACGGGCGGCATAGCACCACCCTTTCAACTCACAACATTTTACGTGTTACTTCATCTCGATGGCGGAGCTATACGTAGCGTATAATACTATACAACACATATAACTTTTTTTTCTTGACATCTATATATGAAGTACATACACCACATATATGTGTTATACGTTTGTATAGTACTATATGACATATAATTATGTCTTTTGTAACTAAAATATAAACATGTTTAAGTAACTTTTACTTAAAAATATGCATTTTTACATAAAACATACATTTAAAAATATACATAGATACATAC
>CM044015.1:13842443-14007443 GCA_024085815.1 Flaveria linearis | reverse complement strand
TTGTTGGATCTTAGATTTAGCGTTGATACGGGGTCGTGAGAAGGATAATATGGTAATTTACTCACCACAGGTGTGTTGGAGACATGGTCATGAAAAACACTTTCTGATCATGTGAATTGATGCTTGTTTCTATCCAGTTTGCCCATGTTTCCATTGCTATCCTGTATGCTGTGGTTACATTGTACTCCTTGATGTTCTCGATGTTCCCATACCTGAAATGTTTGATGTTTTATGGTCAAGAAATTAAAAAGCTATGATCTTTGAGTTGTAAAATTCTAAATAACAGTCTTTTCTTCATAATTTTAAGTAACTACAAGAACCTGTTAGTAGAAGACTCAAGGGACAACGACAATACCCAACTGACCAATGGGTCAGGTAAAACGCAGCTTAAGCTAGACACGTGACTTTTAAGGGGGTTAAAGACAATACGCTAGTAGAAGCCAGATTGATGTTTTACATTTCAACAAATAGAAAAGTTCTAATCTTTAGAGTTGTAAATTTTGAAATACTTGTGTTTTTTTTTATTTAGTAGAACTCATAGACACCAACTTGCGACGCATAGGTGGTCTTTAAGGGGTTAAAGAGAGAAAATCAAGAGAAGCTGGATTTGACCCTGAGACCTCTTATTGGGACTCGGGCGCTTATCATTGCACTACTTCTTGAGGGTTTCGAAATGTCATGTTAAGGACGGAGAACTAACGTGGCATTAATCGTGGGTTTATACATCCACCATACGTAGCTTTCATAGACCAAAATATCAACCCCTTCCCATTGTTTGCTATGGTTGGATATCGAGTCGAGCCTGACTAGCCGTTTCAATACAGTATGGTTCGTTGCATGATCAGAAATCGACTCGACTAGGAAAGGAGCCCAGTAGAACTCAATAGATGCATTGTATTCCTAACATTCAAAACAACAAAAATATCAATATTGTAGAAGAATATAACATAAATCTATGACAATAAAAGCATAGAATCGCATATTGTACAACTGTACTTGCAAAAGGTACTACCTCAGCTCTGAAAATCTTTCTAGGAGGCACCCTTTGAAGAGACTTTTTCCCCTCAGGAATAACAGATTGGACCAAACACACCATTGAGTCAAACATGCTTCGTTGGACCGAATCGCCTACGAACATGAGTCTTTTACCCCTCAAAATCTCCAACAATTTCAAAGCATTAAACCTACCAAAACCATAAATCCATCCATCTTATGATCTATAAACATCAAACAAAAAAACAATTAAAAACATTCGGTTTGACTTTGAATTTGACTTTTGACTTTGACCTTGGTAAATTGCATCCATTAGGCTGCCACTTCCAATTCTGATATGATGAATCAGGTCTCCCATTTTTCTGGCAAGTGACTTGTTTGACCAAAAGTGGACAACTTTCTTCTGTGTAGAGTGGGTGAGACACATTGTCCCACGCCCATTTTCCTTCAAAGATATCACAACCGTTATTGATGATTTCATCGTTTGATACATGGATCGGTGATCTCACAACGTGGTATCCGCCACTCGATGGGCTGAAAACCGAGCGGTTGTTTTTCAGGTTGTCAAGAACAACTCGCAGTGACCCGATGAAAAGAAGTGAAGCAAGTGCAGCAGGGAAGAGGTATTGACTCCGGCGATCGGAGGAGGGTAAAGTTGTCATTTTTTTAAGGTGGTTGGTGATGTGTATGAATGGAGTGTAGTAATATGTTTGTATTTGTGTCTATATTAAGTGAGATTCTGCCTTGGGTTGCAAGCAACAGATAACAAACTTCATGCAACAACCGGTTGGTGATTAGTAAGGCTTCAAGTCTGGTGTTTGTATATGTTAATGATGTTTGTTTAGTAATGTTGCCAAAAATGAACATGAAACACATAACGAGTTAATTCTGAGTTTAACACCAAAAATCTAGAGAAAATTAAAGTTCACCTGCGTGTGATCGTTGAAACTTTCACAAGAACAAGAGAACATAAACAAAACTAAAATAGAGAAAAAAATTAAAGAGACAAATTTGCATAATTTAATCGATTGATGTAACAAGTTACATGTAACCGAATTATTGATTCTGATTTTTTTTGTTTCTGATTACAAAGATTTTAGCTCAAGCTCGTCTCAGTTCATTTTACAACTTTAATTGTAGGGTCATTATGCCATGGTGGGAGCCATACGTCGTAGTACGTCGATTATCTATCGTGTAAAATGTGGCGTCAAGATGTGTATCGAAGTTCTAACACTGTCATGTCATTCAAGTGCGTTCGTTTAAGTTTTTAGATAACTTAAAACTTGTAAACGTAAATTTAACCGTTAATCTAGTCATAATTTACTTGATAAACCATGTGACAGTTAACTTGTTCGGATAATAAAATGATCTTAGACTTAAAAGATGTTGAGATAACTCTAGTTCATGTGTGATATGCAGCCGCTGCAGACTTTGAATATCTTATTTGACGAGTATGAAAAAAAATCCTTTAAATTAAAATTATATATATAAACAAAAATCATTAGTGCTGCTATGATGATTGTTACAATAATAAACAAAATTGTTAGGTTCAAACTGATGGGTGTAGCTCAGTGATTCGGTGTCATCGACAATCATTCAATCAACCGAGTTAATATTGTTGGGTACAAACATAAATAAAATATGATTTGTAATTTAATTGGTTAATTTGGTTGGCTGCCCCCTCTAGAATATAGCAAATCTGAAAATGTATAATTACTAATAAGTTTATAATTTTTTCTAAAAATTATCTTTTAGCAATAAATGTATGACTCTGCTTCGGAAGATTTGTGTTACTTTAATCTGGTTTAACTACTCGTATTGATACAATATAAAATCTTTGGGCCCCTTAAAAATTTGGATCCTAATTGGTCGCACACACCCGACACACCCTTAGGGCCGACCTTGATGTATGCAATAGTCATACATATATATGTGCACATACAGAGGCGGTTCACTAATTAATACAGTGGGTTTCCTTAAAAACATCGAAAACATTGAGAAACCAACAAATGTACACGATGGCAACGGGTATCTCTATCCATTTTATAAGCAACTTCCTAGCATAAATAACCACACAATACAGAAATTGTATAACAACACATCACCAGCATGTAACTAAAATCATTCCGAACATGGACAAAACCGAACGGTTTAATGTTATAACCAAACGGTGTAATAGTATAACTGCACAATGTAAGATGTGTATAACCTCATAGTACATTGCACAATTCATTATACTTTTTTATAGAAAAATATCATTTTAAAAAATATGTATTAATACTCTATACTCATATTAGATAAAAAATACACAATTTTATGACGTAATTTTTTTTAAAAAAGATAATTTCTTATAAAAATTATTTATGTATGAAAAAATGTTGAAACTTAGGTTAACAATTGTAACATCTTTCCCAAATTTTCCTTTCAACCCCATTACTTGCTCATGCGGCACATTTTTATCATCTCAACAATTGATTTTCTTTAATCAATGTTCCATAGAACACTAAATTAGGACGAGATTCATATGCTTTTTAAGCAAAACGCATCTTAATTGTTCTTAATCCTTCATATAGGACGAGATTAATTACAGAAAACCAAATTATTACGAGAACAAAAAGAACAAAAAGAACTTGAATCATTGATTTTTTTATAAAACGGTTTATACTTTTTATTAATTTTACACTTGTTACACATCACTGTGTATGTTCACATTTTTATACTTTTGATGGTTACCTACAAACAAAAAAAACCTTGTATGTTCATTAAGTTCTCAAGAAAGTTAATTAAGTGCTTGAAATTTTTGCAAGAGCTTTTTAACGTAACAAATTTTGAGCTAGACTTGTATGTTCATCTAGTTCCTTGATCACAATTTTATATAAATGTGAGGTTGTCTCATAAATCTTAAGCTAGTCTCACTATGTTCAATGTACAAGTGAGTGATTGATTGTGTTTTTCAATATATTGCTTAAGCTTTAAGATCACTGTCATAATTAAATAAAGCTTGTAAACCAAAGTCTAAATCTTTATCTGGAATTAGAAAGTGAAGTAAAGAGGAAAACCCCGTTTGAGCAAACGTATAACATTCGGCATGAAATCAAGTCGAACACATAAAATTGCTTAATGTCAACAAAGTTGATGTAGGAAGCCCTACTATGAGCATATCTTTTACTTGAATTTTTTTGAAAAACACCTCCATATGAACCTTAAACAAGAATAATGTCACGCTCTGCTAAAACCACAACACAAGGTGTTTTGAGAAATGGTATCATCATAACATTATTTATAAGGGGTTACTAAATATTTCTATTCATTTAAAGCATCATTGTCTACATAGAGTTTCAAGCACTAAAGGTTCCTAGTGCTAATATAATCATATCCCTAAATACTGTATAAATGCAAGTATGGAGTAACAGATACAAAGTGTTTTCAGGCATGGCAAAAGTCCTTACTCTAGCTTAGTTGTTGTTCCCTGAAAAACATGCTAAAAATGGTAAAGCAAATGGATGGGTGAGCTCGTGGGTTTAGGCCACAGATATATAGTAAACATTTCTTTTCGAACATACAACATGCATTGATATAGTTACAATGAGCCATAACCAAAACCTTGGTTTCCCGCACTACCCAAAATACATATCTTATAACGTAACACCATTACAAATAGGAAGATATGCATTGATGACAAAAAGTCAAAGTTGGGACAACCAACTTATGAATAGGGATGTCAACCCAAATAGTACTATTCGTATTTTTCACAGCTTAATTTCAAATTAACTAGTTGTGTTTGTGGGGACTTTAATGTGATAATAAACAAACTTATTTAACATATGCAAATATTCTTGAGCATGTGTATCCAGAGCATGTTTTAACCTGAATTAAATGAACTCATTTAGTTACTTAGATTTTATATACTTTATTTATTTACATTTTTCACAAGTGTTTACATGTGTGTGCATTTTACGTATGTCTCTGTTAAGTGTACATAGTTTGTTAATAAAAAGTAGATATATACACATGATTAGATTTTAAATAACACATATGCATATGAAATAGAATGATATCTAAGAGTGTTTCTTTGGAAAAATAATGGGTACTCAACATATCTAAAAGTATATACACTTGTATGAAAATATCATGTTATGTATCATCAATGTCCATTTTTCAAGTAGACACTTGAATAATTAATATAATTTTAATGCACATCATATGATAACCTAATTTTTTTAGTTATCTAAGTACTAATAACACATAATGTCTATAATATTATAAATGTGTCTAGTTGAACAGTGACCTGGAAAATTAACGGTTGTTACAAATAGATTTAGTTAACATTTTGTAAATTCCAAGAAAAAGAAAAATTAAATAAAGCAAATGAATATAATCTTAAGTAAAAGATAAAAACCATAATCTTAGAAGTTCTACGGAGGAAAATATTGAAAATCATGCAATGATCATACCGTGTATCTTGTTGAGTTTAAATCAAAATCAGTAGTAAGATCTCTAAGTTCCCAAGGCATAAACGCTATTGTAGTGATCACAAGCTAAAATGTGAAGTTATGGCATGCTTTGATGGTGAAATAAACCAATCAACAATGCTAAGTTCAAAAGATGATGAAGATGAAATATCTAGAGCGAGAATTCTCAAATGGCTTGTAATGGACAAGCAAAGGGGCATATGATGGAGAGTTACTTCGCTAATTTGAATTGATTGAAATACCCTTACATGCAAGATGCATGGAAAAACTTAACGAGAAAGATATATGAACATCAATGTAATAAAATCCTAAGCACTTGGAGCTAACCGATTACTGTTGGAATTGGCTCTGTGATCCTAATTCCCAAGATGAAGTTGATCAGCTTCATTCATGTGTCAATTTGATTAACAAATTCTCATTATCAGAATCTTTTGATACATGGGTATGGTGAGTTAATCCCTCAGGACAATTCTCAGTTAAATCCATCAAGAAACACTTACAAACACAAGCCAATAACATGGACGCAAGGGGCTTTGAATGGAACAAATGGCTACCTCTAAAAATTAATGCATTTGGTTGGAGGCAAATAAGAGAGATTACCTTCTCTAACTACTCTGGCCAAGAGAAACATTCAAGTCGATTCCAAGTATTGTAAATTATATGGCGAAGTAGAAGAAACTGTAGACCGTATTTTTTCTTGATGTTACATAGCTTCTGTAATTTGGCAATCAGTGAGCTCCTGGTGCCATATCCCACCGATTTTCGCATTCTCTACCAAAGATATTCCGAAACACAACAGGAACATACAACATGGTAATATCAAAAGGAAAATGATCCAATCTATCACTCTTGTTTCTTGTTGGGCGATTTGGAAGTTAAGATTATGGAAGAAATCAAAGTACTTGTTTCCTTTGGATTAGCAGTCGGGAGAATATCAAAAGCTTAAATTGTGAAGACGGGATAAACTTTAATGCTGATAATATAATAATGTAATGGGTGAGTTTTGCCTATTGAAAAAAAAAGTTGGAGCAAAACTTGTTATTTCTAGAAGGTGACATTCCACCGCGTACTTTAATAATCACATGTACAACTTTTTTCTTGAGGTACAAAAATGAACATCAAAGAATAGAACAGGGACACTATTATCATTTTCGTAACTACTATTCCTTCATAAAAGGGTTAAAAAGCAACACTAGTGCTTCATTTCTCAACATACTTCCCTCTACAAACCTGCAAACAGTGAACAACAATGAGAACATCTGTGTTGAAATCGATCCGTTCATCGCTTCACAAATCCTCCTCCGCCGCACTCCGGCGGAGCTACTCATCGGAATCTGCGCCGGAGCGTAAGGTCGCCATCCTAGGTGCCGCCGGCGGCATCGGACAACCACTGTCACTCCTCATGAAGCTAAACCCTCTGGTATCTAGTCTCTCGCTGTACGATATCGCCGGTACTCCTGGTGTCGCTGCTGACGTCAGCCACATCAACACCAGATCTGAGGTTATCTCTTATCCGATCCTATCGCCTTTTATTCTCCGCCATTCGTTTCTGATTTTGGTGATTGTGTACTGTTTACTTGTGTTTCAGTAGTTTTCTATGCTGATTTGATTCGTATCTCTGATCTAGGGCTTTTGATCTACTTGTTTTAAATTATACAGTTATTTATGTAACATATGACCTTTCATACCGAATAATATTGTTCGTTTAACTGTATAATTTTTATGGATTTGATTTTGGTTGCCTGAGTGAAAATGTTCTAGGAGCTGAATCTGCGACTCAAGCATGCTTAACTGTAGATTTCCGATTTCATCCACGGTCAATATGCTTAAAACGCCTTAGAACAATGTGAAATTTGCTAAAATATCACAATTTGTAGCCGTTGGTGCGAACGATTTTGAGCTTACTAGTACAAGTGTGTAGCTATTGTTATCGAGTCGGGGTCTCTTTGGAAGCGGTCTCTTTATCTCCCAAGACAGTGGAATCTATCTCCTAAGATAGAGGAAAGACTCTCACCACCTACCCCTCCCAGACCATACTCTTGAGTGGGATATACTGGGCATGTTTGTTTGTTTGTTAGTACAAGTGTGTAGCTGTTTGGGGGTGTTCATGAAATCCAATTTGTGAATTTGAACTGGAACTGACTGTAATCAGTTTAGTATTTACAGTTAGTTTACTTTTGCTCTACTAAAGGGGACTGGACTCCTAAACGTATTTCTGAAGTCATATGTATGCGAAATTAAGTTTGATTTGTTGATGTGTAAATGAATGGTGTTTTATTACATAGGTGGTTGGTTACATGGGTGACGAAAATCTTGAAAAGGCTTTGGAAGGGGCTGATGTAGTCATTATTCCAGCTGGTGTACCAAGGAAGCCCGGTATGACCCGTGATGATCTTTTCAACATCAATGCTGGCATTGTTAAGGGTTTGTGCACGGCTATTGCCAAGTATTGCCCTCACGTGAGTACTCGTCTATTTTGTTTGTGCAGTTTTGTGCTTCAACATATAACAGTTTTGGTTGTCTTACTATTGTGTAATGGGTGTCCCTTTATGTTTTATTAGGCGCTGGTTAATATGATCAGCAACCCAGTCAACTCTACTGTACCCATTGCTTCTGAGGTCTTCAAGAAAGCAGGGACCTATGACGAAAAAAGGCTGTTCGGTGTGACCACACTTGATGTTGTGAGGGCCAAAACTTTCTATGCTGGAAAGGCGAAGGTTCCAGTTGCAGGTACAGTTACTGACATCCTAATGCATTCCTTAGTTGAAGGACCCGGGTGTTGTTTTATTTCAGAGTATTAATCATTTAATTTGGTAATTCATGTGCTCCAGATGTTAATGTGCCTGTTGTTGGTGGCCATGCTGGCATAACCATTCTACCTTTGTTTTCTCAGGTATGTTTTTGGTTATTTCTATACAAATCCATCAATAGTGATGGTTTACGTTACTAATAAATGCTTTTAAATGAAGGCTACACCAAAAGCAAATAACTTATCAGACGAAGAAATAGTCGCTCTAACAAAAAGAACACAAGATGGTGGTACGGAGGTTGTAGAAGCAAAGGCCGGAAAGGGTTCTGCTACATTGTCAATGGCGTAAGTCCTAACTGATTTTCATGTCCATCCATTGCTGCTTGATTCTTCAGGTTAAATGATACCTTTTGTTATATTGATTTTTATGGACCTACTAACCAGAAGCTATTTGTTATATATTCTATTTAAATCTCAAGAGTGAGTTGCATGCCAATTTGCACTATAGTGAGGTTATTATCTTATCGAAGATTGCAGCAGTAAATAAGATGATTATTTTGCTCAAATAGTTGCATCGTAGCTGATATATCATATATGATATAATTTTGTCTTGCTTTCTCTTACACTTTCTATCTTGGAATGTGAAATTGACAACATGAGCTTTTAGAAAGTGTTGAATTTTTTGTTTTTGAATGCAGTTATGCAGGAGCAATATTTGCTGATGCATGTTTGAAAGGACTCAATGGGGTCCCAGATGTTGTGGAATGCTCATTTGTGCAATCAACTGTAACCGAACTACCTTTCTTCGCCTCTAAGGTACTATCAATACTATTATTTCTTTCTACCTGTCACCAAAATTTCCATTTCATTGGTTCATTGTTATACTTATGAAAGTCAAGACACTCCTTTCTCACAATTGAGAATCCTGGACAATAATGTATTGCCAAATTCTTTGGATTCTTTTCTTTGTTTTTTTTACTTCCCTATATGTTCTAAAAAATAACTATATCACAAACCATCAAGTGCTTTTAACTTAAACGGGTGTTTTTCAGAAGGGCCGATAGCAATACAGTGCAATGCAAGCATTCTTTTATTCAACTTTTATTACAACATAATTACATTTCCCACCAAAGCATGCAACTTGTTGCATTTACGGGTTAAAAATGCCAAGTATGTTGCATTAAATGGTTAGAAGTTGTGTATTTTATCTAGAAATGACAAGGGCTTTGCGTTAAATGCTTAAAAAACTTCATACCATTGCAGGTGAGACTTGGCAAGAATGGTGTAGAGGAAGTCCTAGGCCTGGGCCCACTTTCCGACTATGAGAAACAAGGTTTGGAAGCCCTTTTGCCCGAGCTGAAGTCATCTATCGAGAAGGGAATCAAGTTTGCCAACCAGAGTTAAACAAAACCCGCCTTCTCATTATCGCCATTATGAAAAGAAATTGTCACAGTTTTGAACTTACCTGCCAAATAAAAAGGGAATCAGATGTTCCCCACATACCCTTCGCAAATTCTAGAGGAGTGTTAGATTGTTTCATTCTCTAGGCATTCTCATTGTTGTCCAATAACTATTTTCATTCTAGTCATTTGAAGTGAGCAGTGCCTGTTTGGTAACAGGGGTTTAAGAACCATGATCACTTTTTAGCAAAAAACATATCATTGTTTCTTTCTTAGTTAACCTTTGCACATACGCGCTAAACTTGTTTGCCGGCAATGCCTATGTATATTACAATACCGAGTGCAGCAATGAACTGCGGATTTTCTGAAAAACTATACAGCACTACCCTTATGTGCAGATGTAAACGCTTCTCTGCCAATGTCTTTGCATGTCTCGTATGCGCTTGATTTAGGTTCAAAATCAGGTGGTGTAGTTTGTATGTTGGATCACACTCAACCACCAGTCACCTAAAGTGTTTTAACTTTGCATCCTGCCAACATCATCACCACTAGTTTCCTACATCCGCTGTCATAATCTTTTGAAAGTTATATATCCAGTCAAGTTGTGAAACTATGATTTGTTCTCATCAGGGTGTTGCTGGTTTTCATGAGTTTACTGGTTAAGAAAACCTTCATCGTGACATCTTTAATGGGTATTGGGTTGTCTACGTAATGAATTTAATAGAACTTATTTGTTGATTTAAATGAGGATGTGTTTAAATATTTGTTTATTTTTTCTATTAATCAGTAGAAGTTCGTAGACGTAAAATCATTCGAGCTTATTGTAACTTGGGTTTCAATTATGTATATCAAACTTCAACCTTCATGGGTCGGTTAACCCAACCCTTTGCCCTATGTTCGTCCATGCTGATGAAATTAGTTAACTAGCTTTCATGTCTGATTTCATATAAGCTACTCAATAACAAATATCCTAGAAACTAGGATTTCTCTATATGTATATATGTATGTATGTAAACACACATGATTTTGTCTAAAAAGGTATCTATTGAAACAAGAGATTGTAAAAAGATTTGCAAACCCATTGCACGAGGCTCGCAACTTGGTCTTGATGTAAGCATCGTTATTATGCATTTCCATAACAAAAGAACTCTTATGTCATTATCGATAAATACGTGACAGAGGGGTGATACATATGCGAGACACCATCACATAAGCATTTACTTTTGTTGACTACAATAGCAGCACTTGATTTAAAGATACATGGCTGAAAGATGATGCGTGAAAATAGATCACGTAAAAAATTAACGCATTTAAGTGAATATATATGAGTGATACGCGGGGAAAAGTACATATGTGGCAAAAATGCCGCACACGTCATGGCTATCACGTAGATTGACTTCTAACATGGCTCTAGGATATATCACGTTTCAAAAAATACTAGGTTCATAATTTTATTTATTTCAATTTTCACACTATCTTATGTTAATTACCATTAAGACATCAAGAACATGTCCATTATTACTGTATATTGGATAGTAGAAGCATAAATCCTATAAAGCTTATTTATGTCTTATCTGTTTGATGCACTAACCTCATGGGAAAAGGAAAAAAATAACAAAACAAGAAGAAAACTTAAAGGATGAGTAGCTGATGTTTAACTAAAACATATTACTCTTTTGACATATATGCACTAAAGCCACTGATATTATTAGTGAATACACCATTGTGTGTGTGATTCTATAGTATGTCATTGATCTTATACAATACAAATAATGTCAACTTTTGAAGTCAAAGAGTTATCTGTTTGGTCTGGTTACATTTTAATAAGTCTTTCTATGATTCTTCATCATCCATGATCTTATTATCCACTAATCCTTTTGTCTCTTATCCTTGATCATCACTATTTAAACAAGTTGTTATAATTCTTCAAATTGTTATCTTATTTTTGAGCTACAATTACGCGATTACATTTAAGTTCATGGCTAGTGTAACTAGTCGAATTGTTCTTCTATTGCTGTGTATAGCAGGAAGTTTGCTGATATATGTTTCATGTTCAGAACATGCATTTGTTTCGCGTGATTTGTATGACTTGCATCATAAAGAAGACAAGCGAAGTATTTTAGATAAACACGCGTTTGATCAACCATTGTGAAAGTATTACTTGCTAACAGTCATGCTATTAGGTCAAAAGTTAAACAACTTTAACACACAGAATATAGAAGGATACTTTTTCCTTTATCTAACTCCTCATATGCAAAGCAAAGAAGAATACAACATGAAAATAAAAAGAGAAAATGTAAACAACTTCACTTAATGATGATGACCATCTGGACCTCCAGGAACCACTCTCATGGGATCATTTGCTAACATCGCCCGCCTCCAGTAATACTTCAACAATGGCTTATCAAACCCATGTTTATTAAGCATACTTCGCGTATCTTCTTTAAGTTGCATGTCATACAAATCATGCGAAACAAATGCACGTTCTGAACTCGAAACACACATCAGCAAACTTCCTGCTATGCAAAGCAAGAGAAGAACAATTAGACTGGTTACACTAGCCATGAGCTCAAATGTAATTGAGCTTATAGTTAAAAAATAAGATCACAATTTGAAGAATGATAACAAGTTGTTTAAATAGAGAGGATCAAGGTAGAAGAGACAAAATGATTAGTGGATAGTATGGTCATGGATGATGAAGAATTACATAAAAAACTTATAGAAAGGTGTACAGACCAATCAGAAAATCATCCAAACAGATAAATCTTTGACTTCAAAATTGGAATGACATTAGTTGTGTTTTATATGATCAATGACATAATATAGAATCAATCACACACACAATGGTGTATTCGCTAATAATATCACTGGCTTTAGTTTATGGTTCAATTACAAATGTCAAAAGAGTAATATGTTTTAGTTAAACATCTACTCATCTTTTATGTTTTCTTCTTGTTTTGTTCTTTTTTCTTTTTCGCATGAAGTTAAGTCAATAAACAGATGAAGACATAATAAACTTTATAGATATCGCTTTTTGTTTGTCATTTTCAACTAACATGAATGTGTTTAGTTCTTTTGTTTTGTCTTTTAGTTTTCTGGCTAATGCCAATATGCATATGCAGCTTAAAGTTCTTTTATTTATTTAATTAATTTGGACGTTTTCACTTTGTACAATGACATTATATCTTTTATAGTTCAAATCCTACACAGTCATGTGCGAAAAAACACAAATTTATATATTCATACGTAGATGTTGGGAATATTTTCAAAATTACAACACTAATGTTTATTTTCTGGTCGAGTCTTGGGGAAAAAAGAGGGTTTTGGTAAATCCGCGTCCTACAAAAAGGTGATGGTTAAACGAGACGTGACCTTTTCATTTCATCATTATTTACCATTGAGAGATAGTGACTATTTAGAAAAGTGCATATTCAAAGAGGTTTCTTCACCATTTGAAAGGTCATAAAGATGCCTGTAAACTTTATATGATTCGAACGTATGAGTGAACACAACGAAGAAGAAAAAACAGAGAACTTGATAACAATGAAAACTAGACAATCAGGCTTCAAGAACAAACAGCAATTCAATGCTTGTTATCACTGATTGACTCAGAAGATCAAAGGTATCGAAGAATCAATCGAACGGCAAGCCCTACTGCTTTCAAGGAGATTAACCCTAATCCTTGTGTGTTCACCTGAAGGTCCAGAAGCTGCGATGAATATATAGAGCCCCAAGAATGAAGATCAACAACATTAGTCCAGCACTTCTCCTCATATACAGAAGAGACCTTTAAGTAAGAAGAAATGCCATCCAGCCCCTCGAACAAATAAACCTCAAAAGATAAAACAACAAATAATAAGAATTGAATTGAATATATAATTATTGCAAAATTTAACACCCACCCTCAATTCAATTCCTAAAACAAATCAACGAGACCCAGTTTTCCACACAGATATTTGTGTTGATTAACACCTAAACTTTTTGTGAAAATATCAGCAGGTTGATCAAGGGTATCGACTTTTTTAATTTTAAAGATTCCAGCCAAAACCTTTTCACTTAGGAAAAATAAATCAATTTCAAAATGTTTAGTTCTCTCATGAAATACTGGGTTTGCTGTCATAAGAATGGCAACATTATTGCCATAAAAAATATTAATTGGAATAGTACACGTTACCTTCATATCTTCAAGAAGTTTTCGAATCCATAAAATTTCACAACCAGTAACACACATAGCTCTATACTCAGCTTCAGCTGAGGATCTAGATACAGTATTCTGTTTTTTACTTTTCCATGATATTAAATTGCCACCTAAATAAACACAGTATCCAGAAACACATCTTCGAGTAGACAGACACTTACCCTAGTCAGAGTCTGAATACCCTGTTAAAATGAACTCAGAGTGCTGTTTGAACGTTAACCCTTGACCAGGATTTTGTTTTAGATACCTTAGCAGTCTTAAGGCAATTTTAAAATGAGATTGATGAGGGTTATGCATATATTGACTAAGGCATTGAACAATGTAGGAAATATCAGGACGAGTTAAAGTTAAATATATGAGTTTTCCAACTAAAGTTTGGTAAACAGTCACATTTTCAAGCACAGAATCATTGTTATGTTCATTTGAACCATCAGGCACAACACAATTTTGTTCCATAGGGATATTAACAGGTTTACATGCAAGCATACCAAATTCATTCAGTAATTCCAAACAATACTTCCTTTGAGTCAAACAAATACCATTACTAGTATTAAGAACTTCTATGCTCAAAAATATTTTAACTCACCCAAATCCTTAATTAAAAAACTTTGATTCAACAGATGTTTAACCCTTGCAATCTCAATAACACAATTACCAGTCACAACAATATCATCAACAAATACAAGAAGCATCACAATTTTAGACTCATAAGACTGCACAAACAAAGAAGCATCATTTTTACTTTGAGAAAAGCCTATTGATTTCAATGTTGCAGTTAGTTTTTCATTCTATTGTCTTGGAGCTTGTTTAAGCCCATACAATGACTTCACTAACTTGCAAACCTTGCCATCATTAGTTTTGGAACCAAACCTTTCAGGAATAGACATATAAACATCTTCATGTAAATCACCATACAGGAAAGCATTATTAACATCCATTTGAAACAATTTCCATCCAAATTGAACAGTAACACAAGTAAGGTTCTGATAGTAGTCATTTTAACAACAGGAGCAAATGTTTCATCAAAGTCAATTCCTTCATGTTGGCTATAGCCTTTAGCAACTAACCTAGCCTTATACCTTTCAATTTCCCCATTAGACTTATACTTGATTTTATACAACCATTTACACCCTATAGCCTTTCTACCTTTAGGTAAATCAGTAATAACCCAAGTTTTATTTCTATTTAAAGCTTCAATTTCTTTATTCATAGCATTTACCCAATTGATATCTTTGCTAGCTTCACTATAAGATGTTGGTTCAACATTTTATCAAGTAAAGACAGGAAACAACCATTTGACTCAGACAAATTTGCAAAATTAACATATCTATCAACACCATATTTGACTTTTCCTTCAATCACAAAATCACTAAATTTTCTAGGAATAATACCCACCCTTCCTGATTTACTAGAATTTCCTATATTTGATGAATTTGCACCCTCAGGGATGTCAGGATTATCCGAACAGTCCTTATCCTCATCTAGAACATCAGCGGTTAGGGTGTCATCATCTACCATCACTGTTCTTTCGTGTTCAGCAGGTATACCTGTGGGTCTATGATCACTTATGACCGTTGATGGATCAGCGGAAGCATCTGTTCTTATATTATGGTCATAAGTTCCTTCGGACCCACAATCAGTTCCTGCTGAGGGAGTAGTATCTGACTCGATATTCTCATCAATTGAAGAACTAGTGGGCAGATTATTAACCCCACCCTGGCTGACATTTCTATTGGATTCCTTCCCATCATCATCGGGCAAAACAGTTTTCTCCAGATTTTTTCTAGATCCATTAGTTTCAGACCAATTCACAAAAAAACTTTTGTGAGTTAAATCATCAAGTTCAGAAGGAGATTGATTTTCTTTTAGAGGAAAACAAGTTTCAAAGAATTTAACATCTCGAGAGTAGAAAATAGTATTATTATCAAGTGAAAACAGTTTGTACCCCTTTTTTTCAAAAGAATAACCAATAAATACACACTTAGAATATCTGCTATCAAATTTGTTATTAGGAGTTAGGTTAGCCGCAAAGGCCAAACAACCAAAGGATCTAAGGTGAGTAAGGGAAGGTTTTTTGTTAAGCAACAATTCATAGGGTGATTTTCCATTCAAGACAGAGGAAGGAGTCCTGTTAATCAAGTAAGTAGCAATCAAAATACATTCTTACCAGAGTTTAAGAGACACACCACTTTGAAACAGTAAGGACCTGGCAACATTTAATAAATGTCTGTGTTTACGTTCAACAATACCATTTTGTTGTGGTGTATAGACACAAGAGGTTTGATGTAAGATGCCATTAGTTTTAAGAAATATTTCAAATTGATTGTTCACAAACTCAGTTCCATTATCAGTTCTAAAACATTTGACATCAACAGTGAACTGATTTTTAAGCAGTTTTACAAAGCATTGAATGTTGTAAAAAACTTCATCTTTGGTTTTTAACAAGTAGACCCAAACAGCTCTAGAATAGTCATCCACAATTGTTAAGAAATATTTATACCCTTCTCTACTAGTGACCTTGAATGGACCCCATAGATCAAGGTGAATTAATTCACCTAGAGTATGAGACACATGATCACTATTAGAAAAGGAGTTTCTAGTTTGTTTAGAGCGTTGACATACTTCACAGGGGAAGTTGGTGTCAACACCTTTACATTGATTTCAAGATTAAGATGTTTCAAAACTTGATATGAGGGATGACCCATTCTAGCATGCCATAATTTTATAGCAGATTGATCAGGCCCAATACTGTTACTACACACAAAAGTACAAGAATCATTGCCAAAGTAATACAGGCCGTTCACCTGTTTACCAGTCAGCAGAATCCTTGTTTGGGTGAAGTCCTGAATTAAACATTTATATTCATCAAACCAACATCCAAGTTTGTTGTCTCTAGCAAGTTTATAAACAGACAACAGATTGACACTATACTCAGGGACCACTAACACATTAACAAGAGTAACACTGTTTGACAATTTTAATTTCCTAATAGACTTTATGATAGCTTTAGTTCCATTTGGGTGACCAATAGTCATGTTACAATTAGACACATCAACAAGATCAAACATAGAGTCATCAGATGAAACCATGTGTTGGTTAGCCCCAGAGTCAACAATCCACCCTCTACATTTATCAAGACCAGACTCAGAGACCCCACAAAAACAAGGATTGCATTTACTATTTTGTATAGTACCTTCCATATTTGATATCCCTTGATCAACACCAACAGGTTCATTTATAAGGTTCATAAGTTTGGCATACTGATCGACAGATAACTGATAAGAGCCACCTGAGCTCACAGAAGGATCAGATACAACATTGTTAACTCTGGATTTATTACTAGCCCCCTTTCCCTTATAGTTTGCAGGATACCCAATGATTTCAAAACATTTTTCAATTGTATGACCATTCTTATTACAATTTGAGCATTTTAATGAAGAACCTTTGTTAGGGTTTCTTTTAGCACCATTAGTTTTAGCAACAAAAGCAGCTGGCTGAGACAGATTTGATGAACCTATTTCCCTATGAGACTCTTCACTAGAGATAAGAGCAAAAGCATTTTTTACAGTGGGTAATGGTTCCTTTGAAAGAATAGAAGATCTCAGAGGTAAATATTTTTCATCAAGACCCATCAGAAACTGCATCAACCTTAAATTTTGATTATACTTAGTAGCTTTATCAGCTGCTGCACAAGTGCAAGCAGGTAAATCAGTTAAAACATCTAGTTGTTTCCACATGGAAGACAATTTGTGATAATATTCAGAAATTATATTACCATTTTGTTTCAGACAATTAATTTGTTGATGCAGTTTGAAGATAACTGAGCCATCTACCTTTGAGTATGTTTCTTTTAAGTCTGCCCAAATTTTAGATGCATGTTTAGAAAATATTTGACCCACAAATAATTCCTCGGACACAGAATTGAGTATCCATGACAAAACTACAGAGTTACACCTGTCCCATTGTTTACCCAGAACATCATCAGTAGTAGACTTGACACATGAACCATCAACAAAACCAAACTTATTCTTAACATGCAGAGCAAGTTCCATAGCATTGGCCCAAACATTATAATTTTCAGTACCTTTAAGTTTTATGGACACAATGGTGAGAAGACTGGTATCACTAGCATGCAGATATAGAGGATCGCCAAAGTCAAGACTACTGATCAAGGTGGGACCAGTATTCACAACAACCATAATAAGAGCAGAGAACCGAAACAAGTAAAAAAAATAAGCACACACACAAGCAATCTGCAGAAGAGCTCCTTCAGGGACCAGATACCCAGTCAATATAATGACTGGCCAGGTGGTAAAGGATCAGTAGATACAAACTGAAATAATACACACTCGCAGGCACACACTTACAAACTAGACAAATAAACCAGATAGAATGCAAGCACAGAGATATGCACACAAAGAACAAGGATAACACCCACAGTAGGTATTATCAACACTGGTCCATCTAGCCCAACCCAAGTATGCCTATAAATAAAAATTAAGGAACAAAAGAAAACAAAAAACAATGGTAAGAAAAACCTTACAGTGGTATCACCTTACGAAAGTTTCAAGACGAATAGAAGAGAAAATACCAAAGATCCACCGAACCAAATCACCCGAATCAGGTCACCGAGACCAGGATGATTAACACGAATCAAACCCCAGCTCACCGAGAACAGTGATTAAATCACAGCACACCCAGTCCGAGACCACCGAGACCGAGATTCCGCACCGAGACCAGTGATTAAATCACAGCACACCCAGTCCGAGACCACCGAGACCGAGACCAGCGATTAAATCACAGCACAACAAGCCTGAACTGAGACCACCGAGACCGAGATTCTGAACCTTGATCAGTCCGAGAACGACAAGAATGTCGAATAAAATCACAGAGCCAGAAATCTAGAGCACACCCAGTGCTCTGATACCATGTAAACTTTATATGATTCGAACGTATGAGTGAACACAACGAAGAAGAAAAAACAGAGAACTCGATAACAATGAAAACTAGACAATCAGGCTTCAAGAACAAGCAGCAATTCAATGCTTGTTATCACTGATTGACTCAGAAGATCAAAGGTATCGAAGAATCAATCGAACGGCAAGCCCTACTGCTTTCAAGGAGATTAACCCTAATCCTTGTGTGTTCACCTGAAGGTCCAGAAGCTGCGATGAATATATAGAGCCCCAAGAATGAAGATCAACAACATTAGTCCAGCACTTCTCCTCATATGCAGAAGAGACCTTTAAGTAAGAAGAAATGCCATCCAGCCCCTCGAACAAATAAACCTCAAAAGATAAAACAACAAATAATAAGAATTGAATTGAATATATAATTATTGCAAAATTTAACAATGCCTATATATAATAGTAACTAGAAAATCACTTTAGATACACAAAATGATTTTTTATTTGCTTAAAATTCTTTAAAAGTTAGTAACTTTAATCGGATTATCACCATCTAGTATTGATAAAGTATACTACTAGTTAATTTGTTGTATCTTGGAAATCGATTTAACACAAAGCAAAAATACATTATTCTATTAGTGGTGCGGTGAAATTGTTTTATTGATGGATATCTTTCACGTCAAAACAATAAACTGTTTTGATAGTGTATGTTTCTGGTTTACGTGAGCTATTATGTGAAATTGTGACAATAACAACCACCTTAAAGCGTTTTTTTTATGCTATGGGTTTATAGCAATCAATTTTCAAGATACAGGTAGTAAATTAACGAGTAATTTAGCTATTTAACAATAACTATACTACTTGTTACTTGAAACATTTTTTTAAACTTTATTATTATTATTTGACATTTTCTCTTAATTATACTACAATTAAACTACTACGTTTTTATACAAATATGAAATATAAAACCAGCTCAATGATATATAGAATCATGATGCGTCTCATGCGAAGACTGGTCTTAATAGGGTTGTTTATGAGCTCGGGTCGATTCGACGACCAATTGCTGCACAATTGGCTAGAGTCGATTGACACAATCCGATCCTGAAATCATCTTCGTAGTTATACACGTAAACAATAACGATTAATAATTAGTATGTTTTTATAAATAAACAAATTAATAGATATTTTATAAATACAACCTTCCTACGCATACTTGTGCCCGCAAAAAAAGGGTTGTATGATCTCCTAGTTTTGGCCGTTCTGGCCTCACCCATAAGGTATAATGCCGATAAGTGATGGTCCCGATCGTGCCCCAGAACCAAAAGATATATACAAACTTTCTTCCGGCCTTCATCACTTTGTACCTACATGGTGACATGATCAATATGTTGTATTTGGTTATGTTTTGTTATAGTACCTTGCATCACTTCACGTGTTTTATTACATGGCCACACATGCTCGTTACATAGCCATGTTAATTAATACTAGTAACGTACCCGTGCGCGGGTGCGACACTTTTCATTATGTTACTCGTCTCTAGTTAGTTTTATATTTAAAAAATTGAATTCATTTTTAAACATATTGTAACAAATATGGAAAACATTGTATATAATTAGAAATACAATGATGTAGGTGTAAATAGTTTTAAAGTTTCATATTTTTAAAAGTGTTTGAATGACATAATTACCTCTGTAAAATGAATTTTTTTGAGTTGTACATTGTTCTTTAAATGTTCAAATCTCTTAAATTATAGCGGAAACCTTCGCGCATTATAATATAGTATAAATTATTTATTAAACAAACACATGTCATGAAGTCAATATATTGTCGTCATGCGAGATGCCTTTGTATTAGTAAATATGTAAAAATAAGAAAAATAAGAGTTATAAAAACAGATAAATAAACTATATAAGGTTAATTAACTATAATTAATAAGCTTGATACTCAACAATGCAGGCTATGGTAATCTCTGCACGGTGGGTGGGATAGATGGGTGGTGGCGGACTAGCGGCTGAACATTTTCCCCACATCCTGATGACCGGGTCCGTGAAGCCTAACGACCAAGATAACCCGTAGTTGTAGCAACCTCGAGGTCGTTAGCAAACATATCAGGATCAATATATTAAGGGGTAGACAAGGTTATCACCCTTGGGTAGAAGGGGCTATTAAACTACAATAAAAGTTAATGAGCAATGTGGGTACACGTTGTGAACACGCGTATCGTTACATTTGTGCACTTTGTTACAAATGTTATGAAATTGACACTCTTATGTTTAACTACATAAAAAAAAGTTTAAAACATTATTATGCATCGCATGTTATGACATAAAAATTAAAAATAATATCACGAATGACTTGTAAGTTGCAGCAGAGCTATACAATGACATTAACATGGTTAATGACACGTTGAAACACGTATGCGAAATTCATGATGCGGGTGCGGCCATACCATTAATATATAGTAATTTAAATGGAATAAATATTAGAAAAGGAAAAAAAATTATTTAAATGGAAAAATATAAGAAAAGTAAAAAATACATTAAAGAACCCAAAAGAAAAAATATACAACAGGATTGAACCATGTAAAGATTCTAAAAATATATTATTTAACATCTAATAATTTCAGGAAAATAATGGACAAGCCACCGACTCTTGTTATAGAATTTTTCTTAATTTGGCTCATCACAAATGGCTAATCAAAGTTTTTAAGAATATCAATTTGACTTTGAATTAATATTAGTAACAAATAAATGTGAATGAATATATAAACAAATGAAAATAAATGAATGGATGAAAAGGATTGTAAATTGAACGAACGTAAATGAAAAATACATCTTTCATTTTGGTTTGTTTAATTAAGAGTAAATTACAAATTTTTTCTTTTAAGTATGCTTAAAATTAAGGATCTTGTCTTTAAACTTTAATAATTACACTGAGTATCATTTATTTAAAATTTATAACGTTTTTTGTCAGTTTAACAGCATTTAACTTTTTCTCTTACATTTTTGTAAATGCCCATTTTGCCTCTAGCCCTAACAAAATGTGTAATGTTTATGAATCTTTTATTTTCTTTTATTTTATTAACTTTACTTTTCATTATTTCTTTATTTTTAACCACTTTTTATTTTAAATACTTATCTTAAATATTATTAATTAGTTATTTTCAATCATCCAAATATGAGTTGTAAATTAGTTTTTATTATATTAAAATATATAATAAATTAATATTCTATTTTAAAAAAATTATCAGAAGGCTAATATTTATTTTATGATAAAAATATAAATTAAAAAAAATCTATTTTCAATAAGATTTATAAAAAATATTTAGAAAAAATAAATAGATTACGTATTAAGCTTTTCTATAAAAGAAGCAAACAAACCGAGAAAGATATTCAAGCTTTAAGTATGCTAATAAAAATTAAAAAATATATTATGAGGTGTTAAATATTATTGGCTCAATCAATTTTAGAAAAATAAAAAATATGGTGACAACATGGGTCAGTAGGTTGTTCTACACGTTGGGTCGTGCCTTCGATTTGACTTTTAATATTTTTCTCTCACTATTTTTTTTATAAAATAGCAACCAATCCATCTAAAAGTTTACTATAGTGACAAGTCCAAACAACAACTATATCAAACAATTTGTTTTATGTATTATATTAAAACCTATCAAATATCGTATGAAATTAAGCCATCACTTTTTATTTTATTTAGTTATAATTATTCTATATTAGGTCTTCTATATGATTAGGCTTTGCTTAATATATAAAGTCTTTGATTGTTCTTATTATAAAGTTCGCTTCCGTTTTAATTTTAGTGGTTTATGTTTGATTTATAATAATTAAAACCCATTATTAACTGCTTAAAAAAACCCAAAATAATAGTGCGTTTAATTAAATAACATTTGTGTTTTGTTTAAGTAAAACTTCAAATAGTTGTTTGGACTTGTCACTATGGTGAACTTTCAGATGAGTTTGTCACTATTATATATAAAAAAGAGAGAAATGTTAAAAGTCAAACCGAAGCCACGACCCGACATGTTGAACAACCCACTGACCCATGTTGCCACCCTATTTTCTATTTTTCTAAAATTGATTGGGCCAATAATATTTTAACCCCTCACAATGTATATTTTTATTAGCATACTTAAGGCTTGAATTTCTTCCCTGGTTTGTTTGCTTTTTTATAGAAAAAATTAATACACAATCTTTTTATTTTTTTTAAACATTTTTATATAAATATTATTGAAAATGATTTTTTTAAAATATATTTTTATTATAAAATAAATATTAGCCATCTGATGAACTTTTTAAAATAGAATAGTTATTTATTATATATTTTAATATAGTAAAAACTAATCATAACTCATATTTTAGATGAATAAAAATAAGTGGTTAATAATATTTAAGACAAGTATTTAAAATAAAAAGTGGTTAAAAATAAATAAATAATAAAAAATAAAGTTAATAAAATAAGCACACAAAGAAAGAAAATAAAAGATTCATAAAAGTTACACATTTTGTTCATGTTGAGGGTTATGGGCAAAATAGGCATTTACAAAAATATAACAGAAAAAGTTAACTGCTATTAGTAAAAAGGATAAAAAACGTTATAAATTTTCAAATAAAAGATACTTAGTGTAATTATTAAAGTTTAAAGAGCATACGACAAAATTTATAATTTACTCTTTAATTAAATGTATGAAAATTTATGTTCATATTCATCGGTTTACTAAATGAACAAATGTAAACAAATCTTCTATATAATGGTGTCTGGCGGTGATGGATCTAGAGAAAAAGTAAAGGTATCTCAAATTTTTACGGCATGTTAATTGAATAAAAAAATTAAGTATATCATTCAATAATGAAAAAAGAATTCAGTATATTCATTCGATAATATTTTTTATTTTTATTTTATGCTGCATTTATTTTAACTAGGTTTTTATCATCGCGCGTTGCGTTGAGGATCCAGCCATGATTCCAAATATCAAAACGCAGTTGCAAAACACATGCCTCAACAGTTATACTCCCACGTAAAATGTAAGGCCTCGTTCCCTGGACGCTTACAGTTGGTTCCTCATCACGCATAAAGCCTTTAATCGCATGTACTTTATAAAAATAATGCAGCGGAAACATTCAAAAGACATCTTATTTCATTGTAAATACTTTTGCCAAATAATACATCGTCAGTTAGTTTACAAAATACATTGTTGTATTACATCATAAAAGCATTCTATAAATGGATGCCATCCCAAAAGAGCTGAGTAGCCGCCTCGTGCCATCCTCAGCAACATTACCCGCCAACTGGAAACACATAAAAGTCAGCGTTGCTGAGTGAGTTTTAGTTTTATAATAAAACATACTTTTCTTTCATTAAAACCGTTCCTTACATACATGCGATCACACATCATACGTACACATAGATAATATTATTATTATCTTCATCATTCGTTCGTTAACTTTCGTCCATTTAACGTACATCATTAACATTCACATTCGTTACTTTCGTTCACATTCCTTCGTACGTTCGTTACATTCATTCGTACTTTCATTGCATTCATTCGTACGTTCATTACTTTCGATGACATGTACATTACCCCGAACATTGTGCACAAAGCGGGTAACTGAGCCTGAGGTCTCTCATAGACCTCGAACATTGGTCACGGAGCTGGCTCCAGTACCTAGGGTAAGTACATTCATCACTTATCTTTACTCTTTCATTTTGAATCAATGCCTTATGCTATACCCCGAACATTGTGCACGAAGCTGATGCTGGACCTGTGGTAATTAAATCATGATCATTGTGCACGAAGCTGATCCAGTCATCTAGGGCAAGCGGCAAGGATCTCGTACATATAGTCAATCACAGGGATTGGACCCTAGTGTGCATCCTTTGGGGTAGCTAACCCGCACACCGTTGAGCTAACACCCTCATTGGGTGTGCACCTCCATACGTTTGCTTGCAAGCCTTTCTTGCATTCATTCGTTCATTCATTGATGCATGCATTCGTTCATGTTCCTCTTTCATTATCTTTCACTTTACGTTACATAATACTTTCGTTTCATTCGTTAATCATAACACGTAAAGTCACGGGAAAGATAGACATACATCAAAACAAGGAACATCGACATTTACTAGTCATCAGTCATCACCATCATACATGGGCTACATCATACTTAACATACATACATCATGCATAACATGCAACAATATCATCATCGTGCCCACATAACTTTTAAAGCCTCGACGACCATCTTACATGTACTTACGGGAACTACCACCTCATTACTTACCCCTGCTCTTTTCCCCGAAAGTTAGTAATTAATCTATGCCTCTCCTCGTACCCAACAGCCCTATTTGGGCGATTGGGCACCCTTTAGTCGTATGGCCTCCATGCGACTGAACATCATGCGACTAGACCAATGGGAATGAACTCCCATGCGACTGAACCTTCAATCATGCGATTGGACACTATGCGAATGGACTCCTATGCGACTGAGCTCTCAGTCGTGCGAATGAACAGCTATGCGATTGAGCACCTATGCGACTGGGCTCTCAGTCGTATGACCTGTCATGCGATTGGATCCCCAATCGTGCGATTGAACCTCAGTCGTGTGATTGAACCTCAGTCGTCCCTCAGTCGGCCGATTGGTCCTCCAGTCACCTAGCCCTAACTGGGCGCAGACTGCAGTTCATCCCGAACTGCAGTCGTGATTTTCGACCTCCAAACCCTTCCAAACTCATTCTAAGCCCAAATTAACCCTCCTAATCCTTAGGAAAGCATACTATGACACCATTCAAGCACACACAAGCCCAAAATCACACTCTAAACACACTATACACAATCACACCCAAATGGGTCAAACACACACATTTTCAAAAACAGGTTTCTATGTGTTCCAGCCCTAAAATCGGTTGAAAACAAGTAAAATAGGGGTCCTAGAACTCACAAAACTAGAAGAACATGAAGAGCTTCGTTTGGACTTGCTACACGACAAATTTCAAGCCCGAATCGACCCGAATCACCCCCTTTTCTCTTCTTTTTCTCTTCTTCCTCTCTTCTTCCTCTCTTCTCTCTTTTGGCTGTGTTTTCTCAAGAGTGGGGAGGAAGTGGCTGCCCTCCTCCTCTTAATCCCCCATATTTACAACTTTTCCCCCGTTTTGGCAAGTTTGGTCTCCCGACTTCGGATTTTATTTCTTTTTTTCTTCTCTCGTCGGCTTTAAAATAGATAAATAACCGGGCGTTACAAGTCCACCCCCTTATATAGGTTTCTTCCCCGAAACCTGTTATTCCTCGAAAAGCGTGGGTAATGCTGTCTCATTTCCTCTTCAATCTCCTACGTTGACTCGGATCCCTTCCTGTGCTTCCACTGTACACGCACAAGAGGAACCATTTTGTTTCTCAGTCTCTTTTCCTTTCGATCGATGATTGCCACTGGTTGCTCTTTATAATTGAGCCGTTCGTCTACTTCAATATCCTCTAGTGGAACAATCATATCCTCATCCGCCAAACACTTCCTTAGATGAGATACGTGGAATGTTGGGTGAATTCCACTCAACTCATCTGGTAACTCTAATCTATAGGCCACCTCTACTACTCGAGCAATGATTCGGAAAGGGCCTATATACCTCAGGCTCAACTTGCCCCGCTTTCGGAACCGAATGATACCCTTCCAAGGTGAGACCTTCAACATAACCCGATCACCCACCTGGAACTTAATCGGTCTGCGTCGTTTATCAGCATACGACTTCTGTCTATCTTTAGCTGCCTTCATGAAGGCCTTGATCCTTTCAAGCTTTTCAGTCGTAGCCTCGATCACCTCGACGCTCCCTAACTCTTTATAACCAATATCACCCCAACATACGGGTGTCCTGCATCTCCTACCGTATAGCATCTCATAAGGTGGCATACCAATGCTGGCATGATAGCTATTGTTGTATGAGAATTCAGCTAACGGTAAGTGGTCGTCCCAACTTCCCCTAAAATCAATAACACATGCCCGAAGCATGTCCTCCAACGTCTGAATGGTCCTTTCCGACTGACCATTAGTTTGGGGATGATAAGCCGTTCTAATATGTAACCTCGTCCCCATGGCGTCGTGGAATTTCTTCCAGAATTTGGATGTAAACCGGGTGTCATGATCAGACACGATAGACACCAGCACACCGTGACGAGTCACAATATCCTTAATGAAAAGATCCGCCAACCTCTCGGATGAATATGTCTCGCACATCGGTAGGAAGTTAGCAGTATTCGACTAGCGGTCAACAATCACCCATATAGCATCATACCCTTTCAGAGTACGAGGCAGTTTCGTAATGAAATCCATGGTGATGTGCTCCCACTTCCATTCCGGTATATCCAAAGGTTGAATCTTTCCATACGACTTTTGATGCTCGGCCTTCACTTGCAAGCAAGACACTTACTCACATACTCCACCACGACCCGCTTCATACCCGGCCACCAATAATCTTTCTTCATGTCTTGGTACATATTTGTAGCACCGGGATGATTAGAGTATCGAGTCTTATGAGCTTCATCCATAATCTTCCCCCGTAGACACCCAAAACGTGTTATCCACATTCGCCCGAATCAGGTTTTAACACCAAGTGTGTTCTCACCCAATTCCGCAGCCAAACCTGTCATTCGTGCAGAGTTAAGATGATCTTCTTTTAAGGCTTCATCTTGAAACTCCTTGACTTGCTTCATCACATCAGAGGTCATGATCAGCTGGTACGCCTTCACCCGAATCAGCTCGGGTCTTTCCTTCTGACTAAGGGCATCCGCCACCACGTTGGCTTTGCCCGAATGGTAATGGATCTCACAATCATAATGCTTTATGAGCTCCAACCATCGCCTCTCCCTCATATTCAAATCCTTCTGCTCGAAGAAGTACTTCAAGCTCTTGTGGTCAGTGAAAATGGTGCACTTCGTCGCGTAGAGATAGTGACTCCAAATCTTTAACGCAAAGACCACGACTGCTAGCTCCAAGTCATGAGTAGGATAGTTAACCTCATGAACCTTTAACTGTCAGGATGCATAAGCTATAACCTTCCCCCTCTGCATTAACACACACCCTAATCCCGAGTAGGAAGTATCATAATAAACCACCAGATCTTCACTTCAATCGGGCAATGATAGAACTAGAGCTTGGGTCAATCTCGTTTTTAATTCTTCGAACGCCTTCTCTTGAGCTTGACCCCATACAAACTTTACATCTTTCCGGGTCAACTTGGTTAGTGGAGAAGCGATCTTGGAAAAGTCTTGGATGAATCTTCTGTAGTAGCCCGCCAAACCTAAGAAACTACGGATCTCGGATGGCGTCTTTGGAGACTTCCGTTGCATCACCGCTTCCACCTTTGCTGGATCCAACATAATCCCCTCCGGATTCACCACGTGACCCAAGAATTGAACCTCGCGCAACCAGAACACGCACTTGGAGAACTTGGCATACAACTTCTCCCTTCTCAACGTCTCCAACACTTCTCGAATGTGACCGACATGCTCTATCTCGCTCTTTGAATAAATCAGGATATCATTAATAAACACAATCACTGATTTATCCAACATCGGCCGACACACTCGATTCATTAGATCCATAAAAGCAGCTGGCGCATTGGTCAAGCCAAAAGACATAACGAGGAACTCGTAGTGACCATAGCGCGTGCGAAAAGCTGTTTAGGAATATCCTGCTCTTTCACCTTTAGCTGATGGTAGCCAGATCGAAGGTCGATCCTTGAAAACCAGCTGGCACCTTGAAGCTAATCGAATAAATTATCAATCCTCGGTAACAGATACCTATTCTTCACTGTCAGCTTTTTCAGCTCACGGTAGTCTATACATATCCTCATACTACCATCTTTCTTCTTCACAAATAAGACCGTAGCACCCCAAGGTGAGATACTCGGTCTAATGAACCCCTTATCTAGCAGCTCTTGTAACTGCTCCATCAACTCCTTCATCTCTGTCGGAGCCAATTGATACGATGCCTTGGCGATGGTTGGGCACCCGGTATCAGGTCAATTTGAAACTCTATCTCTCGGTTAGGTGGCACTCCTGGCAAGTCTTCGGAAACACATATGGAAAGTCACACACAACCGGTACATCAGAAAGTTGTGGTGGGGGCGTATCCACATCCTTCACATATACCAAGTAGGCACTACATCCATGCCTCATGCACTTTCCTGCCAGCGCCATTGAGATCACCATCGGGATCGTCGTGACCTGATCCCCATAAATGGTTACTGAACTCCCGTCAGGCGCTATTAAACAAATCATCTTCTTTCGACACACTATATTCACCTAGAAGTCCGCCAGCCAATCCATCCCAAGTACCATGTCGAAACCACCTAAAGTCATCACAAATGGTCTAACCGGGAATTTATGACCCTCTAGCTCCACATCACAACCCTCTATCATCTCTGAAATCCTGGTAGACTTACCTATGGCAGTTTCTACATTAAATGGCGCATTAACATGTTTACTACTAACAGCCAGCTTAGCACAGAAAGCAGCAGAAATAAAACTTCTACTGGCACCCGAATCAAACAACACTGAAGCTAAAGTTTGGTTCACTAGAAACGTACCGGACACAACATCAGGGTCCGTTCTAGCCTCCTCCTGTGTCATGGTGAATGCCCTGGCGCTCGCCCTTGGTCCTTTACTCCCCGTCTTCTTCACCCTGGAACCCTCAGCTCTCGGCTTCTTACAGTCCTTACTCATATGGCCACTTTCCTCACAGTTGAAGCACCTCGTACCCCTGCAATCTCTAGCCATATGACCTGGCTTCCCACACTTGAAGCAAACATTCAACCCCCATTTACACTCACCACTGTGCTCCTTCCCACACTTGCCACACTTCTCGATCCGGTACCTGGCGTGGCTACACGGCGATCATCCACCCGTGCCTTCTTGTTACCCGTCGAGGCGTCACCTCGACCAAACCTCTTCCCCTTCCGGTCTCGATCACCACCACTCTTCTTACTTCCTTCTGTCACCACCACAACAACCCTTTCATCATACAGCCTTCCCGCCAAGTCCACTACCGACCTAAACGTGCTCGGTCGGGCAGCGATCATGTGCCTGTGAATATCCGCTGGCAAACCCTGAATATACCTCTTGATCTTTCGCGACAGGGGTGTCACCTGGTCCAACACCAGACGTGCCATCTCATTGAACTTTGTGGTGTACTGTTGGTGTGTCATCGTTCCCACCTCCAGCTACAGGAACTCTCTCTCAACTTTATCCATTTCTCGGTGAGGACAAAACTCCTCAATGACCAACCTCTTCAGCTCTGACCATCTTATTCTCCTAATGGCCCTGCTACCCTCAGCTTGGACTATGTTGTCCCACCAGCATAAAGTCGAGTCCGCAAAAGAATGGGCAGCAAACTTCACCTTTTGGTCCTCCCGGTACTCGCTGATATTCAGAACAGCCTCCATTTCTCTCACCCACCGGTGAGCAGCAGCAGCAGTGCCGTTACTATCAAAAGTAGGGGGCTTGCACCTTTGAAATGCCCCATAGTTACAGCGTCGTGCTGACTCCTGCACAGGCTCCTGCTCCTCCTCCTCCTCCTCATTATCGAAGGGAATCGTCTCTGTCTCTGGTTGTTCCCGTCCTTCCGAGGACTGGTGCAGGATCGTATTTTGGTCACTCAACAAGTGGTTCTTCTCTCAAACTCACCTTGAACGATACTCATTAAGAGTCTAAGAATAGTTGATCACAATATAACAAGTAACAAGCAGTAAATAAACACAGGATGTAAATTTTCAAGGTACTTTTATATATTGCTTCTCAACTCAAAGGATTACAAGATTCTTACAAGCTCAAGTTTTGGCTCTAACTCTTGCTCTCTACTTAATAAGTTACAATGAGAAGTGATGGGTAGCCTATAGGACAACCCTTAAAGCATGTAAAATTTATAAAAATCGGTCAATTATCCATTGATTTTCCCCTGAATTAGATGACTATGGTGAGCTATATGTTTTTTAGGTAAAATACAAATATTTGAGGTAATTTCTAAATATAAAATTATAGAGGACAAAAAAACGAGAACGTGGCCGAAAACGGTGCGAGAAACGGAGTCCGTATGAGAAAGTTATGATCAAAACAAGATTGTGGATCCAGACTCCACCGTAAGCTACGGTGGGAGGCGTCGCTTACGGCCCCCTGGGCATAAAATGGAACGGGCATAGCACAGAATAGAGGAGGCGTGGGCAATGGTTCTGTTGGCCATAAGCTACGGCTGACGTGGGTTTGTTAGTGTGCAGGTACAGGTTTTTACAGGTGCATGCATACTAGGAGCTCTCAAGCGTTATCACCTTTAGCGTTGGATCCTGAAATTGAGAGAGCAGCGAGAAGAAATCGAGTTCTACACCGAGAAAACAAGATTGTTGGTTCACCTTTAAGAACCATGAATCCACCAACACCACCACCACCTACTACTAGCCAGACAACACCATCCACTCCACCACCCAACACCTCACAGCCTACAATTACCCAAACCGATCAGTCACTCGGCTATTCAATATCACCCACAGTCCCACCATTTTCCACATTCTTCCCATCACCAGGGCAGTCTTCATCTTCACAACAAGTACAACCACCACAATCTTCATCCATTATCCATACAAGCCCTTTATTCCAACAACCTGTACAACCGGGAATGCATTATTCATTTTATCCAGCTTTTCAAGGTTCAGGGGTTGGTGCAGGGGGACAGGATTATCAGTACATAGGTGAATACACGGGTTATGAGGATGACAGTTATGCATACGAGGGGGATGTGAATCAGAGTCAGGGATGGGTTGAACCACAACTTCAGATTGTGCAACATCAGGTACCGCCACAAAGGCCATTGGGGCCACAGTTTCAAAGACTAATTAGTCCTCAGCAAACGGGGCAAGTGTATCAACTAACTCCTCAATTCCAACCTCCACCAGCTCAGTATATGCCTCAGAGACCGGCTCAGATACCTCAATTCCAACCTCCACCAAGAGTTAGAGTAGGGGTTCCGAGAAGGCACAACTGGGAAGCATCGAGGGGTATTGAAGCACACTTCAGACCAGTTATCACTAATAACCCATCTCCAGTGGTCATTCCTCAGAATAACTAGGGTCGAACATTTGAGTTCCGGACTAACTCCTTACAAAGCTTACCAAAATACAAGGGGTTAGCAATAGAAGAACCATACTTTCACCTAGAGGCGTATGATTCGCTTTGCAACACTATTGGGGGACAGAGGTTTTCTTCTGATGATGTTAAGTTGGTTCTGTTTCAGTTTTCATTGGAAGATAAGGCCAAGAGGTGGTTTTACACTTTACCATCCGGATCTATTTACACATGGGCCGAGATGCAACAAAGATTTTTAGAAGAGTTTTTCACAGATCAGAAAACAAATGATGCGAGACGGAGTTTGAGGAGTTTTCAACAACAGACAGGTGAGATGTCTCATGAGGCATTTGAGCGGTTTAACATGATGCTCAAAAATTGTCCTCACCACGGGATTGATCTATGGGAATTGTTGAATGCATTTCATGAGGGGCTACATTATGAGGATGCTCGAGATTTGATGTCGATTACCAACGGTACATTCGGTACCAATTATGAGCAAGATGATTAGGCATTCTTAGAACAAATGGCGGTTACTTCAAAGAGAAAGGCTCAATCATCGAGGCGATCCCGACCGGTTATTACACGAGCCCCAGTTCTTGCAGCGGGTGAGAGTGAGGTGCAACCCACCAATTAGATTTATAATGTTTGTATGAATTGCAATGAACTGGGTCATTCAGTGAAGGCGTGCACAGTGGTATTTGATCAAGTAGAGGAGGTGAATGCTCTACAAGGGCAAGGTGGGGATGGTAGGAATTTCAACATGAATTCCAATACCTACCATCCCGGTTTGAGAAATCATCCCAACTTCAGTTATGGGAATCCGACCAATCAATCCAACCCGAATTTTCAAGGAAACACCCAAGGTAACTATGTGCCTCGCCAACAATTCAATAGTCAAGGCAATTACTGGGGTGGGAACAATCAAGGTTTCCAAAGGCAATCCCAACAATCGGGTAATGAGCAAGGTGGTTCATCGGGTCATGTTACTTCAAGCGGGAATGAAGTTATGGATATTCTTATGATGATGCAACAGGAGATGCAAAAGAGAAATCAGTTGGATGATGCTCGGGCCCAAAAAGATGAAATTCGTGACAAGGCCATTCAATCTTTGAGCATCCAAATGGGCCAACTCACAACAGAAGTAGCAAACTTGAAGAAGAACAAAGGAGGGCTGCCAAGTGATACTGTGGTGAATCCTAATCACCAATCTAGTTCCAAGAGCTCAAAACAAGTACACATTAATGCTTTAGAATTCACATCTCAGGTAAGTGTTCCTTTGTTAGATAAATTACCCCTAAAACTCCCAGATCCAGGAGTGCCCTTGATTCCAATTCATATACGAGACCTTAAAATTGACTGGGCACTTTTAGATCTAGGAGCATGTGTTAGCATCCTCCCCGGGAATTTATATGACAAATTTGATTTTGGTCCATTCAAATATGTTGATACCCTAATAATCTTGGCTAACCAAACACCCATTAGGCCTAGGGGTATGCTAACAGATGTCATTGTAAAGGTGAGAGATTGCTACTGCCCAGTGGATTTTCTGTTACTGGATTACACTTCTTCTATTGAGAATGCACCACATTCAGTCATCTTGGGTAGGCCGTTTCTAGCTACTGCACATGCAGTCCTAGATTGTGAGCTAGGAATGGTGAACATGAATTTTGGTGAGAAGGTTTTGAACTTAAATATGTTTTCTATTGTTACTAACCCTTCCATCAAGGAAGCATGTTTTGCTGTTGACATGTTAAAGGAAGTGAAAGAGGTTGCAGCTAAAGAAAAGAAGAGAAAGAGAAAGAGAAGAGTGAAGAAAAATAAGGTGGATAAGACGGTTGAACAAACTGAGATGGATAGTGAAGGTAAGAAGACTGGATGCAGCACACTTGTTGCACAAGTGTGGGGATGCGGGAAGGTGTGTCAAGTTTCCCGGCAAGAGTTGAAACATCCCACAAGGCCACCATAAGTCAAGCTATTCAGGTTGCATCTTCTCTTGTACAGTTTGTTTCTTGTTTTCTTTTGAGTAGTTCGGTTTGGTGGTAGGGTGGAGCTTATGATATGTTAATGTTTATGTGTCGGGGTTGAATTAAGGAGGTGTTAGTGTCATAAAAACAAAAAATATTTTCAACTTTTTGAGTCTTTTGTTTTGTTTATTTTGTTCCTTTCAAAACCATACATTAGGGACAATGTATCCTAAGTGTGGGGATGAGAGGAATTTTTAATTTTTAGCATTTATGTTAATTTTTTAGCTTTTTCAAAAAAGGGCTATTTGATGAGAAAACACAAGCAAACAAGGGTTGGAGGAAGTGTTTTCCCCCGGGTACATTTAGGTTGACTCACACAATTGACTGACACCCATACACTTCCCATGGGGAGGTTTGGCCACACGTTTGAATCATTTGATAATTTGAGGGTAGCATTTGTGTGGTGAGACTCTAGAACTCGCATAATCGATACGTCCCAAGACCATAATGAACACATATATGGGGACGATAGAGGCAACTAGGGTGGCCTCGTCTAGATGAGTGTGAGTGTGGAAATTTGGGGGGTTGGGGCCTCATGCATTATATATGTGAGCCTGGTGTGAGAGGGGCGGGGGTTTGGTTCATTAGTAGTCACTTTGAGCTTAAGGCCTATCATTTCTAACTCTTAGCCCTCATTCCTAAATGTAACCCTTATGATACAACCCAGGTGATAAGAAAAAAAATGAAAAATATATAAAAAAGGTGAAAGAAAAAGAAGAAAAAAAGAGAGAGGTCGAATGAATAAGCGTGGTCGTTGAAGGATGACAACCATTAAAAAAAGAAAAGAAAAAGTACTCAAAAAAGATGAGAATTGAATAAGTTGAAATGGGCGTGCAAAAATAAGTGAAACCGGGTTGGATCATTAAGTTACTACGAAATATTTCCCATTCCTCACCTTGAGCTTAGCTCCATTACACCGTGGAAGACCTCTTAACTCGTATGTGTGTTTAATAATTGGTGGAGGCTCGATGGTCGTGCGAGCTTATGGTTGTTTGATCCTCACATATGCTTGAGTGTACACTAGCTCATTTTGCTAGAACTTAAATTTAACTGAGAGGAATGATTATAGTGAGGGGTGGTTGTGTGAGTAGTGGTGAGAGTGTACTCGGGGCTAAACGGGAGTTGTAGGCGTGATTGTTGCTTGTTGTTTGCAGTGTTGTTTGTTGTCAAGAGTTTCAGTTTGTCATGATGCGTCGCTTGGTACAAGCAACGGTTAAGTGTGGGGATGTGATGGGTGGCCTATAGGACAACCCTTAAAGCATGTAAAATTGATAAAAATCGGTCGATTATCCATTGATTCTATGGTGAGCTATATGTTTTTTAGGTAAAAGACAAATATTTGAGGTTATTTCTAAATATAAAATGATAGAGGATGAAAAAACGAGAACGTGGCCGAAAACGGTGCGAGAAACGGAGTCCGTATGAGAAAGTTATGATCAAAACAAGATTGTGGATCCAGACTCCACCGTAAGCTACGGTGGGAGGCGTAGCTTTCGGCCCCCTGGGCACAAAATGGAACGGACATAGCACAGAATAGAGGAGGCGTAGGCAATGGTTCTGTTGGCCGTAAGCTACGGCTGGGGCGTAGCTTACGGCCCTGTTGACGCATGGAACGCGTTTTTTTGGTTTTTAATAGGTTTTCAAAGGTCTTTTCATTATCTATCATCTAAGGACGATCAAGGACGACTTTGGGGTGATTTTCTAGGATTCTTGGGGTGAAATCATCATCCGATTGGTACTTTTAACATCTTTAATTTGTGTTTTGATTTCATGGATTGCTTATTTCATCTTTGTATTGTTTGTATGACATGATTGGATAAAACTCTTATGTTTCTTCTTGGTGAATGGATTATTGGCAATGATTAGGGTTTATTGTTCATCTATTTTTGAGATGATGATTCAATTTTAGGATTATTTCATCATGGTGATTGTTTGTTATTGTGTAATGGATTGTTCTTATTCCTAATTTGATTTCAAACACATGATCTTGATGCCATAGGCAATCTTGACCTAGTGGGAGGGATTGGACTGGTTAATCGGATTAATCTGATCATCGGGTGATAACCTTGCATAAATCCAAGTACTTAGTCCCCTTTTATCACACACTAACACACATTCACGAACTATGTCTATGTAGTTCTTCTCAATTGAACAACTACCCATATCGCTTGCTAGAATCCAGAAACCAAGGGGAAACATATCTTCTCATCTTTGAAAACCAAATTACTAGTTCTAATTTTGGTTTAATCAGTCCTACTCAATCAATCAAACAAACTTCTTGAATTTACTTTCTGCATTAGGTTAATTTCTTTAGTCTATTACATTGCTTGATTAACACACATTCCACATAACTCCCTGTGTTCGATACCCACTTACCGCTAGCTATCTAGTTGTACTTGGTTTATTTTTTAGTGAGTCTTCGACCTCACGACAAGAAGATATATATAATACTACTACAGCCGGACATACTTTGATACCAGTTGGAAACCTCTAACCAAACATCTATACTACAAGACTATAGGTGAGGTATCTCAGACATTTTGCCTGAGATTTGGTAGTAAGGACATGTCCCTGACTTACCTTTTGTCACCAACTAAAGTTGGTAATATGTACTATCATAAAAAGGTATACAATAGAATAAAGTATGGCCAACAACATGGTTCTTTAGGAAGAAGCCATGCTGTATCAGAGGTCTGCAGCGGACTGTCAGAGACCATACTTATGTCTACTGGACATAGCAGTGTCTTCCGAAGGATAAATTTCTTCGGAAGAATTTCTTCCGAAGCCACTTATACTTCGGAAGACTGCTTCTTCCGAGGCTTGGAGTCTTCTTCTGTCTTTGGAAGTAGACTTTGTCTTCAGCTCTTTCTTCAGACTTTGTCTTCAGAAGTCTTCAGACTTTGTCTTCGGAAGTCTTCAGACTGTCTTCGGAAATCTTCAGACTTTGTCTTCGGAAGATAGCCTTCAGCTCTTTCTTCAGCTGATGACTTCAGCTGTTGTTCTTCAAACTTCAGAAGATCTCATACTTAGCTTCGGAAGCCTTTTGAATGTAGCACCAAAATGACTATGTGAAGTGGTTTTGGTTGCACCAGCCTTATAATGACCTAACAAACTCCTCCTAGGCTTATGCTACTAAAACTTCACTTCTCTCTTCTTCTCAAAACTTTCAGCACCAAGGAAAGTAGATATTTGTCTGTGTCCTTGTTCTTCCCTGATGTGGTGCTGAGAAGTTTGTACAAATCCTTGGTAGACAGAACATCCAGTCTGTCACCTTGGATTATGTGTACCCTTTGTTGTGACCCTCTGAAAAGAGTTAGTTGATGGAAACTATAGTCATATTCCCATCTAACTATAGGTTCCAATTCCGGACCCTCCACCATCTGTAGAAAGGCTGCGCCCTTGGTGGTAGGTCTTTCCTTGTCTTCCTGTCTTCTCAACTTCAACTCTTCTTCGATCTTGGCCTTTGCAGTTAGCTCGGCTAGATGAAGACTGCTGAGATAATTTCTGATGATAGCAGCAGTCTCAGAGTTGGAGGGGTTGGAGAATGGCTTCTCTGCAAGCTCAGCAATGTCAAATATGCTGAGATGCAATAGAGAAGTGGCGTTAAGCCTGTTGGTTTCACCATTCCCCCTTTCACAACAAAGTTATGAGAAGGTTCATCGAACCTCAACTGGATTATAATTTTCCTAGGTCCAGGAGACTGACTAGGAATCCTGTCCTCCTTCCTTGTATCCAGTAGAGTCGCCAGTTTCCTTCTTAGTCTCTTTTCTTTAGCATTGAGAGTATCAGAGTTGAGACCGAGAAGTCTTGCAGCCTGGCCCAAAGTACTTCTAGGCAACTCAAGAAATTGACCTAGAGTGAGGGAGCTTGAAGAGTTATCAACATAGGTGATGTTGATAAGGTCTCCCTCACAGGAGATGCTGCTCATAGTAGTGCAGTTGATGAGCATTGTCTTGATCTCCTTTATTTCCTCAAGAGAGAGATGTTTAGAAGGCTGAGGGGATGATCTTGGTTTCTGTTGGATAGGTTTAGGTTCAGTGGTTCTAGGTTGTGTTTTGGGTTTAAGGATATGAAGTTTAGGTGGTTGAGGTGATGAGGTAGGTTTGGGTAGAGTTATAGGTTCAGGGGTGTAGGTTTCATCTGAGGGTTCGGTTTTGATAGGAAATGGAATTGGTTCTTCTGGTGTGGGTTGTGGTTGAGTGGTTGGCTGTGGTTGAGTGGCTGGCTGTGGTTGAGTGGCTGGGGTGAAGACCATTCCATGTCCCCTCCTATACATCTCCTTCTTTTTCCCTATACGGATGTCAGCTTTTATTTCACTGACAATCCGTTGGAGTGTCCTTTCGGACATAGGTCCCACCTGCCTACCAGAGAAGCCGTGAGCCCTGAGATAGTCTTTCATCCAGGCTTTATCACTGAGCTTCTTGGTGGCAGTGACCCTCTCTACCTCCTCCTTCCGCTTCTTCTCCTTCATCTTCTCCCTTGCAGCTTTCTTTCTTTCCTTCTCCATTTGATCCTGCTCTTTGTTGTGGAGCAACAGGATCATATCATCATCATATGGAGACAGTTTAGGAAGACTGAAGCCTCTTGAGAGTAGGAATTTAATCCTAGCCTCTCTCAGCTGCAGGGCTACTTTCTTTTGTTCTTCTTCTTCTTTCTCCAAGGCCAACCTGGCTTCTTTTTCTTGCTTTAGCCTGGTTGTCCTCTCCAAAGTCACCAACTCCTCTAGTGGTAGCAGGAGTGTCTCCTTATTTGCAGCTCCTAGGTTGATGAGCTGATCAATGAGTTCCTCTCTCTTCTTATTGTTGATAGCTTCCTGATTGGCTGCAGCTGCCTTTGAACTAGCAGCTAACAGCTTCTCAGCCGGGAATCTACCTTTCCGTTTCAGCTTTACAATCTTCTCCTCTTCCTGAATCTCTTCCGCAGTCAATTTCCTTTTGCCTTTGTCTTTTGACTGCGGTGGTTCTTGGATAGAGGGTTCAGATTGAGAGAGAGGCAGAGATGGTGTTTGGGATGAAGGTAGATCAGAAATGTCCTCCTTGCTCATCTCAGATGCTATTTCAGCAATAACATCTGTGATGATCAGCTCCTCGGACATTTTGAACAAACCTTCCGCAGCTTCCATCTCAGCTTCGGACGACTTATCTTGTTCTTCCGAGGCTTCAACTTTAGCTTCGGAAGTTTCAGCCTGAGCTTCGGAAGAAGAGGCTGATGCAAGTTCTGTCCCAACTGTTTCAGTTGCTGGGCCATCAGTCCCCATTTCCCCTTCGAAGTTAATCTCAGGTTCCATATGGACCTTAGGTTGACCAACTTCTTCCACAGTGGTAGAAGGTGCAGTCAGTCTTTGAAGCTCCTCAGCCCCAAAGTATATGAGTGTGGTGTCGGGCTGGGCTGTTCTAAGGAGGATCTCAATACAAACTTTGTGAAAAGTCTGTAGAGATCATGAAGCATCTGTGAGTCAATCTTTAGAGTTGATTGAGATGACTCAGGTAGGGTAATGAGTTGGGAAGTAGGGATTGGATCAGTGGTTCCTCAGATGTTTGTCTCTGATCTTTCTCCCCCTTTTTGGTAGCATCATTTTGAGAGCTAGATGAGCTAGAGGAAGAAGTCAATGAGACCTGAATAGGTACATGCCTAACAGACCTCTCCGTCTGTTTCTTAGCTAGTTGAGCCTTGAGATTGTCAATCTCAAGTTGCTGAGTGGCTGTCCTTGTCTCTAAGATCCTCACCTGAGATTCCAGGTTTGAGACCTTAGAGAGCAAGTACTGAAGTGTGAGTTGCAGACTTCCCTCATCTTCATGTGAAGAATCATGGGGAGATAAGATAACATACCTAGTATGTTCAGTCTCACCACCAGATGTGGCTTCTTGGCACCCTGGATACCTCTGCTCAAATTCATTTCTTTCAGAGATGTCAATGGGCAAAGTTGTCGTAGACTCAGTTTGATTGATGTTACCACTGTCCTGAGAGCTCAATTAGAGACTCTAAGTAATGGCAGCTGAGCCTACATGAGTCCCCTCCATATCAATGGGACTCACCTCAGTAGTTGGCCGCTGATAGGGGCTAGAGATAAGGGATCTCTCTTGGCTCTGTTGATCTTTGAGAGGGTGTTGTAGATCAACTTCATGGCCATGGAGAGATGTTATCTCTTCATCAGTTCGGAGTAATAGGCCAGTGAAAGATAAGGAGGTTGCACCTACTGACCCGGGACCTAGATCAATGTCTACAGGCATTGAGTCTCTTGTGGGGCTGTCCCTTGAAGGCTGCATAGGGGAGTGTAAAGACTCACCCTGTGGGCTAAAGGCTTGAGGTTCGGGTTCTTGGTTTGAGACTGAGGAGGCTCAAAACCCAAATTGAGGTCAAATGAGAAGGATGGTGTGACCTCGGACTGAGTGGGAGCCCATGTTTCCACTCTAGCCCTTTTGGTTTGAACTGGAGGAGCTTGTTCAATCAGAGTAGATTGAACAAGGGTTCGTTTGGGGCATCTCTGATATGTTATTTTAATGGGTGGAGAAGGTATGAGAATATTTATGGTGGAGGTTGCTGGTATGGGTTCATCACCTGTGGGGTTAACAGGGATGTCACCAGGAGCTATGCGCTCAATCATCTCTGGAGGTAAAGGAGTGTACCGTCCAGTAAAGTTGATGGACACCTTCTTCAATGTCTTGAAGATGGTAGGCCGCATTTGGGGAACAGTAAGAGCAGCTGCATAGACAAGCTTGCTCGGTTCCAACTCGCAGTTGATAATGTGTTGAATGTATCGGGGATACATGAAGAATGTGTCCCTTCTCAGATTTCCAATCAAATTGGTCAACACAAATCTTGAGTAGTTGAAGCGCAGACCTCTCACCAACCCGTGAACTAGGCATCCTAGTTCATATGGGATTTGATCCCATCCCCAGATTTGTTGGATAAGCAGTGCAGAACGATGTGTAGCAGGAACTTCCAATGATATGAGAAGTTGAACTTGTAGACGGTTGACCTGCTCACATCCCCACCATATCCCATAAGGATGTAGGTGCTATCCAAGTCTTCTTTGGGAAACTCAGTAGGAGCCCCATCATCATTGAGCTCTAGATGCTCCCTGATGAGTTGTTCAGTTATGATCAACTCCTGTCCACAAATGCGGGTTCTCAGGATGCGAACCCCATTTAGGACTTCAGCTTGACCGTTACTCCAGAATTCAGTCATGTGGTTGGAGTAAACGGTGGGGTTAATAGTAAGCGCCGTGAGGAAGGTTGATTCAGTAAGAAATGTGATTATTTGAGTGAAGTCGGCATCTCTTGATGAATCAAGTAATGAGACCTGGTTGTGTTGAGGGTTTAGCGCCATTACAGAGAAAGTAAGCTTGAATTTAGGTGAAATTTCAGGTTTGACAGTGAAGGGAATAGTTAGGGCAGTAAATTGGTAATAGAAGATGAAATTGAACAGTCTGGATTATTTAAAAAGGATGAATTGTGGTAGTGGCGGTAATAGGGTAACTGTTTGGGGTTTATGGGTTTTCGGCTATGAAATGACAGTGGCGGCAAGGGATAATTTTAAATAATCTGACCATCATTAGCAAATTTTTACCTTTTACAGAGTGGGGCCCAAAGATATCCGTTACACATAGAAATCTCTCTTTCCGAATGTAAAACATTTCCGAAGGTAATTTATCTTCCGAAGGCAATTCTTTCTTCCGAAGCAAAACATTGCTTCCGAAGGTAAAAAATTGTCTTTCTTAATGGAGAGTTATATAAGTTTCGGAAGTAGATCTGATGTGAAATCAATCGCTTCTTCCGAGACTAAAAACTCTTCCGAGAAGAAAATTTCCATTGAGGAATTTGGCTTCGGAAGATATTTAAGAATATCTTCCGAGAGTTAATTCCTCTTCGGAAGGAATTTACACTTAGAATATAAAAGAATCTTTTGTAACAGGGCTTAATTGTATTGACACCAGATATTACACATTAAAAGCTTTCAAAAGAGGTAGTTAGTCAATGTTTATCATCCCAATAGCTGATATGAGATACTTAAATCTTTGTTCATCAAAAGCTTTTGTGAACAAATCAACATATTATTCATTTGAGTCAACTTTGATTAACTTTATCAGATTTTTCTCATGAATATCTCTAATAAAATGGTACATGATATCAATGTGCTTAGTCTTGGAGTGCTTCACTGGATTAACTTTACCAGATATTACACATTAACAGCAGCCAAATGAGACACCTTGGGAGCAGCCTGATATCTTGCACAAATGCATGTGGCAAACATGATATCAGGTCTACTAGCAGTGAGATACATCAGAGAACCAATAATTGCTCTATACTGATGTTGATCAGTATCTCCCCCTCAAGGTCAGGGCAAAGATTATGGTTTCTGGGTATGGGTATCTTGGCTGGTTTACAGTCCCTCATTTCAAATCTATCTAAGACGTCTGAGACATACTTAGATTGATTGATGAAGAATCCTTCCTTCAATTGCTTCACCTGAATTCCTAAGAAAAAGTCAATTTTTCCCATGGAACTCATCTCAAATTTCTGCTTCATAGTGCTCTCAAAGTCCTTGCACATTTGGTCATTTGAAGAACCAAATATGATGTCATCAACATAGACTTGAACGAGCAAAATGTCTTCTCCAGTCTTCCTGATGAAGAGAGTCTTGTCAATGGTACCTCTGGTGTAGCCATTCTTCAGGAGAAACTCAAACAAAGTCTCATACCACAGCCTAGGTGCTTGGTGCAGCCCATATAGAGCTTTATCCAACTTGCACACATAGTTGGGGTGCTGTGGGTCTTCAAATCTTGGAGGTTGACATACATAGATTTCCCTATCTATATCCCCATATAGAAAAGCACACTTGCATCAAGTTGGTAGACTGTGAAGTTCTTGGATGCAGCATATGCAAGGAAGATCCTAACTGCCTCAAGTCTTGCAACAGGTGCAAAGACATCAGTATAATCGATTCCTTCCTCTTGGGTGTATCCCTGAACTACTAATCTTGCCTTGTTCTTAATAGTCAAGCCTTTGTCATCTTTCTTGTTTCTAAATACCCATTTAGTGCCTATGGGTACATGACCAGAAGGTAGTGGGCATAGATTCCAGACCTTTTGTCTTTTGAATTGAAGCAGCTCCTCCTGTATCGATTCAACCCAACTACTATCTTTCAAGGCATCTTCCACTAGAGGTGCACATAAAAACCGGTTTCACAACCCGACCCGCCTACCCGACCCGACCCGAAACCGTTCAAACCCGGAAAAAAACCACCGGTTCCGGACCGGTTCTGCGTTTTTGGGCCCAAACCGGTTCCAAACCGGTTCCAAACCAACCCGGTTTGAAAACCGGTTCAGAAAACCCGGTTCCAAACCGGTTTTGCCCGTTTTTTTTTTTTGACCGTTTTAAAACGGCTCTATAGCCGTTATATAGCCGTTTGGGACCGTTTTTTCAACATTTTTTGGACCATTTTGCCCTTATATGATAGTATAAATAGGTAGTTGGGTGTAATGGTTTAGTCACAACACTCAAAACTTCAAAAACGCTCGAAAACGTGCTTAAAAACGCAAAAACGCTCCTCACTCTCAACTTTCTATTCTCTCAATCTATTGAATTATGGCTTCTGAATCTTCGGTTCCAACCGGTGGATCCTCAAGTGCCGCTACCGTTGTTAGAATTCTTTCAACAACGAGAAACCAAGAGATTTGGTGTAATTTCGACTTATGCGAAATGTCGAATGGTCAACAAAAAGCTCGATGCAAGGCTTGTGGTTCGTTTTTCAAGTCGGATTCAAACTCGACTTTGAAAATCATATGACCAAATGGTGCAAGTCTTTGAAAAGTACACCGAGTCAAGGGCAAACATCAATCGGAAACGATGGTGGTTTATGGAACTTCAACGTAGATATGGTTCGAGAAAGAATGGCAAAGTTTGTAATTCAAGAAGGATTGCCGTTCGATCACTTCGACAACCCTCGGTTAACAAAATTGATTCAAGAAACTCTTCAACCACGCTACACTCACGTAAGTCGCACCACTCTTAGACGTGATTGTTTAAATCTTTGGAAACAAGCAAAAAATGATTTAAAGGTTTTATTTGAAAATTACAAACCGGTGTGAACTTAACTACCGACGTTTGGTCCGCCCCACACGGTTTACCGGAATCGTACCTTTGCGTCACGGCCCATTGGATAGATCCAAGTTCGTGGCAAATGATGAAACGTACGATTGCGTTTGAATTATTTGGATATCCGCATACCGGTGAAAATCTTTTTCAAATTTTAGACTATGTAATCAAAACGTATAAATTAGAAAACAAAATTTTTTCAATGTCATTTGATAACGCCTCGAACAACACATCCGCCGTCGAAAAATTGAAATAAAATATAAACCGGTTTGTGACGGCGTATTTTTTCATTCACGATGTGTTGCACATATTATTAATTTAGTTGTGCAAGATGTTCTTGGCGTTCCTGAAGTGGAAGATTTTAAAACGTCTTTCAAAAACATGTTACGTGACGTTTTTAAAACTAGTAGAAAAAGGTATGTTAATTATAGAAAAATGTGTCACGATACGAATTCCATTTGTTTAGGACCAAATTGGGATGTCCCGACTAGATGGAATTCGACTTGGAAAATGTTTAATAGTGCTTTACGTCAAAAAGAAACGCTTCATGTTTTCCACGATGGTCTTGCGATGCGGGGTCGGGTTGTTCCGTTTCCGTTAGAGGTTGGGAATATATTCAAGAAATAACTCAATTTTTAGAGCTTTTTAAAAACGCAACTACAAAATTGTCGGGGGTTTATTATCCGACAAGTTGTCTAACGCTTCATCAAATTTATTTAATGACCCATAAATTAAGTGAATATGAAGAAAGAAACGAATGTTTTCGGCAATGGTAGCGCCGATGAAAGAAAAATTTAAAAAATATTTCATTGAACTACCCCCGGTTTTTACGTGTTCCGCCGCACTCGACCCGTGTTTAAATGTTTCGGGGGTAGAAACTTTAATAGATGAGATAACTTATGATTTAGATTTACATGATTATGATCCATTTTTTAATGTTAATACAAAACAAATATTTAATGAAACTTTTAAAAAATTGTTTAATGTTTATGTTGAAAATATGGTGCAACATCAAACATCCACCGACATCGAACGTGGAATCGAGTTCGTCGAGCTCAAGTAGAGACCCGATGATTAGTTTATATAACACTTTGAGAAATGAAAACAGTAAACGTCAAAGGGGTAACACCCCAAGTAGCGAACTCGGGAGATATATGGGAACCGATTTTTTAGCCACTATGTCTCCCGATGAATTTTTGAATTTGATATTCTGACATGGTGGAAAGGAAAGGAATCACAATTTCCGGTCCTATCCGCCATGGCACGTGATTTACTAACCGTCCAAGCTTCCACGGTAGCTTCGGAGTCTGCATTTTCTGTTAGTGGCAGGGTTTTATCGATTAGAAGAACAAGGTTAACTCCAACATCGCTAGAGATGTGTATTTGTAAAGGACCACTTAGATGCGGCCGAACGAAGACAACACATATCAAACCTTGAAGAAGAAACACCGATTGAAGAAGAAATACACGAGCACGAGGTACAAACCGGACGATCCTCACCGCTATCCGACGAAGAACTCGCTTATGATTTGTCTCAACGCATTGGCACACAAACCGACGAAGACGATTAGATTAGACAAACTTGTATTCGTAATATGTATATTTTGTTTTCTTTGGTTTAATTTTAATGTAATTTTTATTGTTTATTTTTCGTAATGAATTAATTATTTACTTTTATAAATTAATGTAATTTTTATTGTTTTCTTTAGAAAAACTCGAGTATGATTTTTAATTGTTTACTTATTAAAATGAAAATAAAAACTTTGAGACAATCGTATATAAAAAAAAAAGAAAATAAAACGCGTACAATCAATCGTATATAATTGTTTGTATAAAACTCGTATTAATTGTTTACAAAATGAAAATAAAAACGCGTCCAATCGTATATAATTAATCTACTCTAATATTTTTAATTAATCAAAATTTGTAATTAATTTGTATATAATTTTATTAGAAGGTAAAAAAAAAAAAAAAAACCGGTTTTTCAAACCGGTTTTTGGACCCGGCCCGGTTCGGTTCCAACCCGGACCGGTTCCAACCGGGTTGGGTTTTATAGGGTTGAAAACCGGTTCCGACCCGAACCGGTTCTTGGTCAAAAACCGTCTCCAAAACGTTGACCGAACCCGACCGGTCCGACCCGACCCGGTTCAAAAAAAAAACCGGTTTGTGCACCTCTATCTTCCACCTTCCTGGGTTCCATCTGAGATAAGAAGCATGAGTACAAGCAGACATTCTCATGATGAGTTTGCCCTCTTGTTCTCACACCTTCAGAGACATTCCCTATGATGTTTTCAGTTGGATGAGTGTTGTGAATCCTAAGACGAGGAATCACTTCCAGTTGCAGAGATAAGTCCAGGTGGACATATTCTGATCAGGAACTAGATCACTCTGTCCAACTGCTATTTCAGAATCATTCAATGAGGACTGATTGAATGATTGAGAAACATCATCAATGGTTGGTCTTGAAGTAGTATTAACAGTTGCCTGTTCCTTCAGAATACTACTTCCTTCAACCTGGTGTTGTAATGGATCACCTGAAGAACTTTGAGGTTGATCAAGTGATTCACTTATTGAAGCTTCACTATTCCTGGAGATAGTTAGATCTGTGGATGGTTGAAGCTTGTTGTCTTTCAGCTCTTGGAGAATTTGGAAGAGGTCTGGGTAGCTCAAATAGTTGATCAGTATCAGCATCATCTTGAGCACCTGTTCCAGCTGAAACATTCTCACAAGATGGTTTAGAATAGTTTGGAAACAATTCTAAATCAAAGATATAATCAGGTCCATTCCCCCTAACACAAGGAGTGTGCTCATTAACAACTATATGGATGACTCCTCAATTGTTGATTCTTGATGTTGTATACCCTATAAGCTTTGGAGCTAGAAGAGTATCCAACAAAGATAGCATCATCCGACTTCTCAGCAAACTTTGCTAAGTTGTCTTTTGTGTTAAGTATGGTACACCTGCAGCCAAAGGACCTTAGAAAGCCAATGAACGGTGGCCTCTTGTTCCATAACTCATAAGGGGTTTTTCCATGGGCTTAACTACAAGAACCCTGTTCTGCACATAGCATGCAGTGCTAACTGCCTCTGCCCAAAATGTTAGAGGTAGTTTTGAATCAGCTAACATGGTTCGAGCAGCCTCAATAAGTGTCCTGTTCCTCCTCTCAGTAACATCATTTTGTTAAGGAGTTCTGGGAGCACTATATTGTCTGGCAATCCCTTTTGAGTCACAGAATGAGTCAAGAACAAAGTTCTTAAACTCAATCCCTTGATCACTTCTAATGATCTTAACCTTGTGATCAATTTGATTTTCTATTTTAAGAATAAAAGATTTTAACGTTTCAGCAGTTTCATCTTTACTTCTTAAAAAATACCCATGTAAATCTTGTAAAATCATCAACAATCACAAGGCAGTATGATTTCCTTCCGATGCTCATTATACTTGTGGGACCAAAGAGATCCATGTGCAATAAGTGTAATGGAGTAGTGATAGAGTTAACATATTTGGACTTATGAGATGTCCTGTGTTATTTCCCTTTCAGGCATGCAACACAGTTATCTTTGCAGAAAAATTCCTTTTTAGGCAAACCATGTACCAAGTTATTTTTAGCCAATTTATTCATTGTCTTAAAATTTACATGACATATACGTTTATGCCATATGTTGACTCATCACTATCAACTTTGGAAAGAAAGCATGATACTTCACCCATAGGAGAAGCGTTGTTCATATCTAGCTTGTACATATCCCCTTTCCTGGGAGATCTAAGAAGCACCAATTCCTGAGGAGTTGTCATCCCTGGTTTGAGGATAATGCACTCATGTTCTGTGAAAAGCATTTGATGCTTTTGATCACAGAATTGAGAAACACTTAACAGATTGTGTTCAAGCTATTTGACAAAGTGAACCTTGTCAATGTTTATTCTGCTATTGGATATATTTCCTCTGCCTGAAATATATCCTCCGGTCTCACCTCCAAATTGGACCGGCCCTCCATCAAAGTTCTGGAATTGTTGAAAGAGAGATCTGTTCCCTGTCATGTGCCCGGAGCATCCACTATCTACAATCCAGACATTGTTGTTCTTGTCAAATGGATGTCCCTGCACATAAGATGAGATGGTTAGTTTTGTTTGGAAGCCCAAGCCTTGCTGGTCTTGGCTCTTCCAAAGATAATGACATAATTGAACCAAAAGATATGCATTGGGGTTCAATAGAGGTCGTTGAAGAAGAGGTTTGGGCTGCAGCATCTTTCTTGATCTTCCAATCCATCCCTTGGTTGATCTTTGAGGATGAGCTTGTTGAAGCTTTTACAGCATGGTCTTCTTCCGAAGCTTCTTTCTTTTCGGAAGAAGCCTTCACCACCTTTTCTTCCAAAGCAGTCTTCTTCTGGGATGGTTTCAAGGGAGCTTTCTTGTTCTTCCGAACCTTAGAAGCTTTGGCTTCCGAAGCCATTGTCCCTTCGGAAGAAGTACTTTCTTCCGAAAGCAACTTGGCTTCCGAGACCAATTTTCCCTTTTTCATCATTTGAACCGTTTGAAATGGTCCAAATGAGAAACCTTCCCTGACTCCTTCTTTTCTAACATTATTTGCATAATGTGTGCTTGCTGGATTGTAGTAACAATCTTTAGCCATGTGGTTGTGCAGACCACACATTATGCATGCAATGTTAGTCTTTTGAGAATTTGCAGGTTGCTGTTTCTTTGATCTCTTCTCTTCATCAGCAACTTTTCCTTTCAACTTCTGATCCTTTGGCAGGACAGGAGTGCTAGTACTACACTCCTTTCCTGAATCAGAAGTACCTACCACTTGGAATCCAGCGTAGATGAAGACACCCTTTTGCTTTGGGTCAATCTTCAGCTTGGACTCTGCAACCTTCTTGGCAGTCCTTCTTGCAGCTTTAGGTCTGCTTCTTCTTGCCTTGGTGGTTAGGATTTGGTCTTCACAGGTGGAGATGAGTGTATCTTCCTGTTTCTCCCCTGTGGTGGCCACTATTTTTGCCTCATCTTCTAGTTCTGATGGGGAAGGGTCAGCAGTTGGAACCTCTTGCTCTTCAGTACCAAATCTAGGTAGTCTAATAGACTCATAAGAGTGTGGTGGAGCTATTTCATTGGTTCCCAACCTTTCTTTGTTTTGATAAAACATTTTGGAATGAGAGGATGATGCAAGAATAGCTTGGAAGTTTTGCTCAGCAATAGCTTGCTTCCTGGCCTGAGCCTCAGCAGTGACCAACTGGGCTTGAACTTCAGACAGTTTGGATATCAGATCTTTAATTTGAGTCTTGTAGTTGGTCTTTTCATGTTTTAAAAGAGACATAGTTTTCTCTAACTCTTCAATTTCCTTTTGATAGTCAGATTCAGCTCTTTTAAAATCAATTTTAAGATATTTAAAGACTCAACATCAGATCTAATTTCCATATTGTAATCCTTATAGAGTTTAACTTTAGCAATACAGGCAGCAATACAAAGATGTTCATATACCTGATCATCATCTGTTCCGGCCATGAGTGCTTGAGCGGGAGTCACATCCTGTACCATGAAGCTCCAGTCAACTTCTTGAGCCATTGCAGCTGTTTCAGTTGATTTCTCTTCATGCTTTGAAGCTGAGGGATGTGTGGAGGCCTGTGGGGTTCCCGGGTTGTTCTTGGAGCCTTGAATTCCCTAGCAAAGTGACCTAGTTGGTTGCAGTTGTAACACTTTGCTTTGCTCTTGTCAAACCCAAACTTGCTGTTGACAGGGTTTTGAGGGAATTGCCTTCCAGTTCTCTTGAAGAACTTCTTGCTTGTAAGTTAAAAGATCCATCTGTTGACAATGTCCACATACTCCACATCATCTGGACTGAAACACTCAAGATCATCAAAGCAATATTGAAAATCACCAGAGTGTCCACTTCCAGAGACAAAGGCACAACTATGCTGAAAGGAGTTGTGTTGAACTTTTTGAGACTTTGGAGTCTCAGGTAGAGTAATGTAGGGTCCACTATGTGAGTTGTCAGGGTAACACCACAACTGATGTTGTGGTTCTGTGATTTCCCTTTCAACCACATGAAGGGCTGAATTCAGTTGGTTATTGGAGTGACCAGAGGAATTCTGCATATTCATCTCCATCTGGAATGCACTTAGGATACCATACAACTCTATGAGAGAAAGAGTCTTAAAATCCGAAGTTCTCTTGATTACGACACAATAATGTGTCCATAGTTTAGGAAGAGAAGACATGAACTTCCTAACTATGTCTCTATTCTCAAGAGCTACTCCAGTATCCACCAGAGTATCCACTATCTCAACATACCTGAAGTATTGTTGAGTCAAGGCCTCACCAGCCTTGAAAGTGAAGTGCTCAAACTGCTACTTCAAGAGATCCTTCTTGTTCTTTTTGGTTTCCTTGGATCCTTCATACATAAGCTTTAATGCATCCCATAAATCTTTGGCTGTCTTGCACTTCTTGAAGCCTCTGTAGATGGAGTTTGGGAGAGCAGTTTGAAGAGAAGTCATAGCCCTTTGATCTAGCTCTATTCTCTTTCTATCTTCTTCTGAGTAATCATCAACATCTTTTGGAATGATGCGATTACCAGTAGCAGAAGTAGTGCTTGGTATGAAAGGACCATTGACAATGGAGTCCCACATCCTTGAGTCTTGACACTTGATGAAGCCTTCCATTCTGGTGCACCATGTGTCAAAGTCTTCAGGGGTGATCAGTGGGGACTTGGTCATGGTGCCAGTTTCCATATCAGCCTTGGAGAGAGCGGCCATTTGAGTGAGTGGTTTGTAGTGAGGAGTGAAAAACTGGTTGATTTGGATGGTAAGATCTCACAATCAAGAGCCTGGAAGCTCTGATACCAATTGCAGGATCGTATGTTGGTCACTCAACAAGTGGTTCTTCTCTTAAACTCACCTTGAACGATACTCAGTAAGAGTCTAAGAAGAGTTGATCACAATATAACAAGTAACAAGCAGTAAATAAACACAGGATGTATATTTTCAAGGTACTTTTATATATTACTTCTCAACTCAAAGGATTACAAGATTCTTACAAGCTCAAGTTTTGGCTCTAACTCTTGCTCTCTACTTAATAAGTTACAATGAGAAGATATATATAATACTACCTACAGCTGGATATACTTTGATACCAGCTGGAAACCTCTAACCAAACATCTATACTACAAGACTATAGGTGAGGTATCTCAGACATTTTGTCTGAGATTTGGTAGTCAGGACATGTTCCTGACTTACCTTTTGTCACCAACTAAAGTTGGTAGTATGTACTATCATAAAAAGGTATACAGTAGAATAAAGTATGGTCAACAACATGGTTCTTTAGGAAGAAGCCATGCTGTATCAGAGGTCTGTAGCGGACTGTCAGAGACCATACTTATGTCTACTGGACATAGCAGTGTCTTCCGAAGGATAAATTTCTTCGGAAGAATTTCTTCCGAAGCCACTTATACTTCGGAAGACTGCTTCTTCCGAGGCTTGGAGTCTTCTTCTATCTTTGGAAGTAGACTTTGTCTTCTGCTCTTTCTTTAGACTTTGTCTTCAGAAGTCTTCAGACTTTGTCTTCGGAAGTCTTCAGACTGTCTTCGGAAATCTTCAGACTTTGTCTTCGGAAGATAGTCTTCAGCTCTTTCTTCAGCTGATGACTTCAGCTGTTGTTCTTCAGACTTCGGAAGATCTCATACTTAGCTTTAGAAGCCTTTTGAATGTAGCACCAAAATGACTATGTGAAGTGGTTTTGGTTGCACCAGCCTTATAATGACCCAACAACTAGTTCCTCTCTTGTCTTTCCTTTTCCCGTACAGCGTTTATCACTTCGGTCACCATAGACGGTAAGATCGTCTGCATAACCTGATACACCTCTTCGACCACCGCCTCTTTCACCGAGGCCCTCAGATTTGCACTCTGGTCACCACCCTCCGGATGAGGGGTCTCGGGTCCCTCAGGAACCACCTTCTCAACTCTAGGTCTGCCTCTCTTGGGCCACGATGCAGCACCAAGTCCACCACATGAGGCTTTGGATGATCTACCACTGGCCATCCTCTATCACACACTGAAAGATTCAAACTCTAACACGGTCATTCAAGGGAATAGCTCAGTTTATGTCAAGTATAGTAAGTCCCTAATTACAGTGGCCAGTTGTGATTAGCCACTTACTTTACTCTTCATACCCCGAGCATTACCTGTCCTGACTACATCAGTATCTAAATCTACCAGCAACACATAAACCACATAACATGCGCACATAATTCCGGTTAACATTAAAAAAATACCTGATGGCACGCAGCTACTCAGATTGGCATCCCATCCCCTTTCAGTCCCAAATGGCACACACAAGCCCAAAATCGCACTCTAAACACACTATACACAATCACACCCAAATGGGTCAAACACACACATTTTCAAAAATGGGTTTCTATGTGTTCTAGCCCCAAAATCGGTTGAAAACAAGTAAAATATGGGTCCTAGAACTCACACAAACTAGAAGAAGATGAAGAGCTTCGTTTGGACTTGCTACACGACGAATTTCGAGCCCGAATCGACCCGAATCACCCCTTTTTCTCTTCTTCTTCTCTTCTTCTTCTCTTCTTCCTCTCTTCTTCCTCTCTTCTTCATCTCTTCTCTCTTTTGGCTGTGTTTTCTCAAGAGTGGGGAGGAAGTGGCTGCCCTCCCCTCTTAATCCCCCATATTTACAACTTTTTCCTCGTTTTGACAAGTTTGGTCCCCCCGACTTTGGACTTTATTTCTTTTTTTTTCTTCTCTCGTCGGCTTTAAAATAGATAAATAACTGGGCGTTAGATAAAACCTAAAGCGTCTCTCGTCGTAGAAATTAACATACGAAAGTTATTACAGATAATTAAAATTATTAACAAATCAGATGGGTTAAAAGTGTATATTTATTATGAGAGTTGAAAAATAAAATATAAAACCATTAGATAAATAGAAATAAGATATTGCTTTAGTGGTAAAAGTGTTATTACAATAAAGTTTTGAGACAAAAATCTAAATCCATTAAACTTTTAGGTAGCAATCATGTTATTCTTTAATATGTACTAGTAAGATTTCACTCGCGTGATGACACGGAAAACTCGTACCAATATATTGCATTTCAAAAAGTGTTCAATAAACTATAAACCTCGTGATATTTCAGGCATGATTTCGTCATTTATATAAGATATTTGAGACATCGTGTTTATAATAAAGCTTATATTAAAACGTAAACAAAAATAGCACTTTCCAACGGTATATTTAAAATTCAATAAAAAGAATTTTAAGTCAAAAACATACCTAATATATATATATATATATATATATATATATATATATATATATATATTGAGGTGGATATGACATGACTTAATTTTAAGTAAAATATATATCAAAATATATATAAAAATATGCACGTCTTCACCATGGGTTATGACCGCGTGTTGTGTGAACTCGATATTATATATAATTAAAGACTTATGTCGGTGGTTTTTTTTTCATTTAAAGAATTACTATTCTATTCAAAGCTTTTTATATGGTTTTTTTTTGCGGTCGGTTGCGGTTCTGCTTCCGGCGTAGGAGGGCGATGGCCGTTTGGCTTGCCGTTTCCGGCGACGCCGCATGGCCTGTCGTCTTCGAACATCTGCGCCGCCACAAGTTTGGCCGGTTGCGGTTCTGTTTCCGACGGAGGGCGATGACCGCTTGGCTTGCCGTTTACGGCGACGCCGCTTGGCCTGTCGTCTTCGGACATCTGCGCCGCCACAAGTTCGGCCGGTTGCGTTTCTGCTTCCGGCGCAGGAGGGCGATGGTTGCTTGGCTTGCCGTTTCCGGCGACGCCGCTTGGCCTGTCGTCTTCGGACATCTGCGCCGCCATAAGTTCTTTGTTTCTCTTTTTTTTTGGTGTTACAAGATGTCGACCGGATCAGTATACTTTTTTCGCTTTCCATTTCTGCCACAAATGTTTGTGGGTGTTTACTTAGGCCCACCATTTCTTTTCTTTTAAGGGGATGATCTGTTCATTTGATTCGGCGACGCCGCATGGCCTGTTGTCTTCGGACATCTGCGCCGCCACAAGTTTGGCCGGTTGCGGTTCTGCTTCCGGCGGAGGGCGATGGCCGCTTGGCTTGTAACACCCTCAAAATCCACGTGCGGAGTTTTACCGCGAGGCGTGTGAACAAACCAGGATCACAGTCAATAGTTACTCGGAACGACTCTATATGCTACGTTTAACGTAAACCAAACCAGAGTTCAAACATTAAAAAACATGCGGAAGCGTAAAGTAAATAAAACAACCCAAAACAAGTGAAAGTACCATATGGCAAAACAAGTGCCAACCAAGTATTTTAAACCATAAATAAAAGATGAGTAATTATATTTGAAGTTTAAATCTCTAAAATGCGTGCTGACCCGTGTAGTGCTCCTATCAGCAATCCAGATTAACGACCTGAGAATAGCATACTAAAAAGTCAACACATGGTTGGTGAGTTCAAGAGTTTGCGTATAAACATAACAGTTTATCAATAGTGTATAAATAAGCATGTGCATTGTAATAGCTAGCTAGTCCATTAACAAATTGATATTAATACATAGTGATTTCGACATTGAAGCTGACTGTGTTATGTTTGCCTCCCGTCACGACTTCACCATATCGTGACGAATAATCATAGGACAAATTGCACCCGGTTGACCTCGAGTCACACAGGTGGGGCTCGTCAGACCCAGTAGAACTACCCAAGTTTCCCCGCTATTCAATATTAACAATTCGAAAGTGTGAGGACTTTATCATAGAAAACAACACTATATTAATATCATACACATCTTAAATATAAAAAGCGTTTGTAACATTACCAGTATGCTATCTCCCCCGAAAGAGATTTAATAAAACAGTGGGGCATGAACTCACCTGATGCGTGTGATAGATATCTAAAGCTTAACTTGACAAGAACGAGCGGAAAGACAACCTTCAAAGGTTACCTAGAACATACAAGTACATAAGTACATGTACACACAACAATCCCAAGAGAAACCCTAAGTGTTCTACAAACAAGGAACTCAAGGTTTTACAAAAACAACATACATATGACCTAGTTGACCCGTTTGACTCGTTGGTGACATTATGTGTTGTAAACCATTTAAACATACATAAGCATATAACATACATGGTTAACATTCCAATAAATCACATTTGATGCTACATTTCCAATACATTGTGTAAATCATCATACTGTGCACATATCATACAAGTTATGTGAATTCTTAGCATCTAGCATACTCAGTGTGTTCATAACATAACTAGTGTATCATATAACAGGTCAGATCATGCATAACCTACTTACATGACCTATAGCCATGATTTAGCATATATGGGTCAAAACAGATAAATACCAAAAAGTCATCCATGCTATTCACAACACGTACAAGATGCCCAATACATGTAACATACATTAATATGATCAATTCCAGTCCCAAACATGATGTCCTAGTTACTAATCAACATACCAAGCCATACATGACCATCAAAGTGCATAAATCACCCAATAACCAATTAAACATTCCATACTACTCAATTAACAGATTCTACCACTTTAAACATCCATAACAATCATTCTAACATGATCCTAAAACCACAAACAAGTCCAATTCTCGATATTCAAAGTTCATGCATAATAAAGTTTCCCTTTTGGGAAAGTAATACCCAAAAGTGATTTAGTATTCAATTCAACCATAATTCCAACCATTATATACCTAATCAAGTCCATAGGATTCATCCTAACATGCTAATTACTTCCAAAACATCCAAATTCCCAAACATGATACAAAAAGTTTCTACTTTTAGTAAGTCATGATCAACATCACAATTTCATGGATTTTCTTGCACAATTCAATTAAACTAACATCTAAGCATTACATCTGACATCTTAGAATCATCAAATCATGAATTCCAAGAACAAAAAGTTTCCTCTTATGGCAATGTATGAACTAAAGGATCAAAACCTTAGATTTCTTGCAAAATCAACATCATTCAACATTCATACAACCTAACTAACATCATATAATCATCTAACAATCATCAATTCCATGTTATCATCATCAATTTTGAATTAGGGTTTACATTCAACAAGGTTCATGATCCAATCATTACAAACGTGTTATTCATGCATAATCAACGTTAAACAACCTACATACAATCTAACTAACATGTTCACATTATCAAACCACAACAATTTTTCGGCATTCATCATCAATTTCGAGTGGAACCTTCGGCCAAGTCAAGATACATAAACAAAACCCAAAACTAACCTCTAATTTGAGTATTGGCTTGTAAATGGAGATTCAAATCGTGTTTATAGTGCTTGAAATCGATCAAACCAATGATCCTTTGCTTGGTTCTTGGCTGATTTCGCAAAGGGAGAGGGGAAGGAGCAAGATCGCGGCCGAAGGGGGGGTTCTAGGGTTGGGTTTTTGTTTTAATTCACTTAATTATCCAATATTACCCTTTTTAACCCTTATAATTTATATTTTATAAAACTTAAGCTTTTAAACTCCTTGTAAAGTGTTTTTGTCTTAATAACATGAATGTATAAACTAATTGTAACACTTATATATTTTATTTTATAAAAACACAAGACATACAAATTAACACGCGCGTTTCTGCGTTACGCGATAAAATTCTCAAATAGTCTTTAAATCGCGTAAAAACATAAACATAAAATAATAATCATCTTATCAACTAGATTATTATTAAATTAACATTATTAATTATTTTAAGTCACCAACGTCAAACGACAACTAGTGTGTGCTTACGACACGTGTATGCAAAACTTAACGGAACTAACGGAGTTTGGTAACGGAAAATTACCGGATGTCACATTATCCCCATGTTGAAAGAATTTTCGTCCCGAAAATTGCGTTACATGGTAAGAGTGTTCCATCACATGGTGAGAGTGTTCCATCACTGGTCTACTGCATTGGCACACAGAAATCGAAATCGAATGAGTTTTGGATGAGTTGTCACATCATCCCCATGTTGAAAGAAATTTCATCCTGAAATTTAAATCAATACCTTTGTCTGCAGGCATCGTCTCGAACAGTTGAGGGTACTTAAGCTTCATTTGGTCCTCACGTTCCCACGTGAATTTCGGTCCACGCCGCGAGTTCCAGCGAATTTTGACTATAGGTATTTTGCTCTGCTTAAGTGTTTTCATCTCACGATCCATCACCTCGACGGGTTCTTCAATAAAGCGCAATTGGTCATCCACTTGAACGTCTTCTAGTGGCACAATTAGTGTCTCGTCAGATAGACACTTCTTCAGATTGGAAACGTGAAACACGTTGTGGACTCCACTTAGCGAATCAGGCAAGGCTAGTCGATAGGCCACCGGACCTATTCTTTCCAGTATCTCAAATGGTCCAACATACCTCGGATTCATCTTTCCTCGCTTGCCAAACCGAACTACGCCTTTCCACGGTGAGACTTTCAATAACACTTTGTCGCCAATTTGGAATTATAGAGGTTTCCGTCTCTTGTCCGCATAACTTTTGTGTCTGTCTCGCGCTGCTGCCATACGGTTCCGTATCTGCACGATCTTCTCAGTTGTTTCATGTATTAGCTCGGGACCCGTTAGTTGACTATCACCAATTTCAGCCCAGCAAACCGGTGATCGACACTTTCTTCCATACAAAGCCTCGAAAGGTGCTGCCTGTATGCTAGTGTGATAACTGTTATTATAGGAAAATTCCACCAAAGGTAGGTGAACTTCCCAGTTGTTCCCGAAATCAATCACACAAGCACGTAGCATATCCTCCAAAGTCTGTATGGTACGCTCACTCTGTCCGTCGGTTTGTGGATGATAAGCAGTACTCATATCCAATTGGGTACCCAGGGATTTCTGCAGTGACTGCCAGAAGTGTGACGTGAAGCGAGCATCACGATCAGAGATAATTGAGATTGGTACGTCGTGTCTCGAAACGATCTCCTTAAGATACAATCGGGTTAGCTTCTCCATCTTATCCGTTTCCTTAATTGCAAGGAAGTGAGCGGACTTTGTCAACCGATCCACAATGACCCAGATTGTGTCACAACCAGTATTAGTCCGGGGTAATTTCGTGATGAAATCCATAGAGATTTGTTCCCATTTCCATATCGGTATCTCGGGTTGTTGTAACAGTCCAGATGGTTTTTGGTATTCCACTTTGACTTTTGAGCAGGTCAAACATTTGCTCACATACGTAGCTACATCTGCCTTCATGTTAGGCCACCAATAGTGCGCCTTTAGATCATGATACATCTTGTCAGATCCAGGATGTATGGAGTATTTAGACTTGTGTGCCTCCTCATAACCAAATCCCTCAGATTTCCATAAACAGGCACCCAAAGTCTATCCATGAAGTACCGAATTCCATCTTCTTTCTCTACCAATTGTTTATCCATTCCCCGTAATGACTCAGAAACAATGTTTTCCTCTTTCAAGTTTTCCTCTTTCAAGGCTTCTATTAGTGCTTCCTTAACTTGTTCAGGCAAATGGGTACTGATCGTGAGTTGCAAGGCTCGCACCCGCCTTGGTTTAACTGTTTCTTTTCGGCTTAAGGCATCGGCAACTACGTTCGCCTTTCCAGGATGGTACTTGATAGCGCAATCATAATCGTTCAGAAGTTCCACCCAACGTCGTTGCCTCATATTCAGCTCTTTTTGCTCAAAGATGTGCTGAAGACTCTTGTGATCGGTATAGATAGTGCATTTGGTACCGTACAAGTAATGTCTCCAAATCTTCAAGGCAAAAACTACTGCACCCAATTCCAGGTCATGGGTGGTATAATTCTTCTCGTGGACCTTCAGTTGTCTCGAGGCGTAAGATATCACTTTATCGCGTTGCATCAGGACACAACCCAATCCCTATGGATGCGTCACAATACACCACGAAATCATCCGTCCCCTCTGGCAGTGCCAATAACGGTGCACTACAGAGTTTCTGTTTCAATAGCTGAAAAGCCGCCTTTTGACTTTCTCCCCAATTGTATGTTGTTCCTTTGTGGGTTAAAGCGGTGAGAGGTTGTGCAATCTTAGAAAATCCCTCTATGAACCGTCGGTAATACCCCGCTAATCCCAGAAATTGTCGTATCTCACTCGGTGTTTTAGGTATGGCCCAATTCTTTATTGCCTCAATCTTGGCAGGATCAACATGTATACCCTTCTCATTAACAATATGACCTAGGAATTGTACTTCGCGTATCCAAAAGTCACACTTAGAGAATTTGGCGTACAGTTGCTCATTTTTCAATAATTCCAAGATTAATCGTAGATGCTCTTCATGGTCCTCCTTGGTCTTAGAGTATATCAGTATGTCATCGATAAACACAATAACAAACTGATCAAGATAGGGTTTGCACACGCGATTCATGAGATCCATGAACACCGCAGGTGCATTAGTCAACCCAAAAGGCATGACCAAGAACTCGTAATGACCATAACGAGTACGGAATGCAGTTTTGGAGATGTCTTCCTCACGGACTCTGAGTTGATGATAGCCAGATCTCAAGTCGATCTTCGAATAATAGCTGAATCCCTGAAGCTGATCAAATAAGTCGTCGATGCGAGGTAAAGGGTATCGGTTCTTAACTGTGACTTTGTTTAACTCCCTATAATCGATGCACATTCGAAACATGCCATCCTTTTTCTTTACAAAGAGGACAGGGGCTCCCCAAGGTGATGAGCTAGGTCGAATAAAGCCCTTATCTAAAAGCTCCTGAAGTTGTGATGACAACTCCTGTAGTTCGTTCGGTGCTAATCGATAAGGTGCTCTAGCAATCGGAGCTGCACCAGTAGTCAGTTCAATTTGAAATTCCACTTGACGATGAGGTGGTAATCCAGGAAGATCCTCTGGAAACACCTCGGGAAAGTCTCGTACGACGGGTATGTCTTCCATTCGCCTTTCCTCCGGTTGTTTATCGGTGACGAGAGCCAGGATAGCCAAGCGACCTTTTCGCAGTAACTTCTGTGCTTTCATGTAGGAGATAATGCCCATCACTGCACCACTCCTATCGCCTCGGACTGTGAGAATTTCATCACCAACAGGAATTCGTATGATCTTCTCGTGACATATGACTTCCGCTTGCTTATTAGAGAGCCAATCCATGCCTACCACAACGTCGAAACTTCCTAGTGTAACAGGCATAAGATCTATAGCGAAAGTATGACCAGTGAGTTCTATCTTACAATCTTTAAGAATGTGTGTCACATGGATCTGTTTACCGTCAGCCAATTCTACGGTATATTTGGATTCTAAGGCAGAAGGGATATCACTTAGGAGACTAGAGAACTTTAAGGATATGAAACTCCTATCAGCTCCAGTATCAAACAGTACTGTAGCGAAACATCCATTAACAGAAAACCTACCAGTAACGGTAGTAGGGTCATTTAGAGCCTCACCTGAGCCAATGACGAAGGCTCTCCCTTTGGCTCCATTATTACCACTGTTACCATTGCCATTTCCATCTTTGTTGTTGTTGTTGTTGTTGTTGTTGCTGCCCTGGTTGTTGTTGTTCTGGCCATTGCCATTACCGTTCCTCCTCAACTGCGGGTAGTTTCGCTTGTAGTGCCCCTCCTTTCCACACTCGAAACAACCTTTTGGAGTCTCCTGAGGTTGCTGTGGTTTCCTAACTATCTCACCACGGCAATCCTTAGCCAAGTGTCCCATTTTACCACACCGCTGACACTTGTAGTTGTCACATCTCCCAACGTGATGATAGTTGCACCGTGGGCACATCGGCTGTTTACCACCATAGCCGCTCGGTCCTTGATTGTTCGAGTTTGACTGGTTGAAATTACGATTGTTGTCAAACCTTCGTTGCTGCTGTTGTGGTTGTTGTTGTTGAGATTGGTGTTGACCACCGGATGATGATGCTCTATTATTGTTGTTGGTGTTGGTGTTGTTAGAGGCATCCCACTTCCTTTTGTTGTCGGGTACGCTTGCAGCAGCGCCCCGTTTTGGCAACCGTCCTAGCTCCACAGCTTCGTCAGTTAGTTTGTGGGCTAGTCGGATGGCTTGTTGTATAGTGGCGGGGTTAGAGGAAGTCACCATGCTCCTAATTTCGAGAACCAATCCCCGGATATAATGTTCCACACGCTTGTGCATCTCGTTCACCATTCCAGGACATAGTGTGGCCAGCTCGTGAGTTCTTGTTGTATAGGCCTCGATCTCGGAACCTTGCATTTTCAACTGCCAAAATTCCATCTCCAACTTTTGAACTTCGCTTCGAGGAAAGTATTCCTCGATCATCATATCTTTAAATTCATTCCACGGGAGCTCATTTGCCATGGCTTGCCCTAGCATTTGCACTTGAGCATTCCACCAAGACAGTGCAGCACCCTCCAACGTCCCGGTTGCGTATTTCACTTGGTCAGCAGGTGGACAGTTACACTTTGAGAACACAGATTCCGTCTTCTCAAACCACCTTACTAACCCTACAGCACCCTCGGTTCCACTGTAGGTGTGAGGTTTGCAGTCCGTGAAGGACTTGTAGGTACATGCTGGAGGTCCTGCTTCATCACGATAAATATTGATTAGACATCTTATTTGGTTAACTAGAGTATTTGACAAACTTTTCCAGTATCGTTTACCTGCGGCCTGTCCTACTTGGACAGCAGCTACTGCCGCCTGGACTTGTGCATTTATTAAGGCAGCCAGTTCCGCAGGAGTCATATTAATTGTACCGGCGCCTTGGCCACCGGCACCTTGGTCACCGGCACCTTGGTCACCGGCACCTCGTCCGCGCCCGCGTCCGCGTCCTCGGCCACGTCCACATCCTCGTCCTCGGGCATCCATTATTCACTTTACATTCACAACACAATAATGAGTAACATCAAACATATTCATCTCATTGAAGTATAGTAAACAATAAGAAATAATGAATCATCACATCCACAACATTCATAACAAAAATGATAACCAAGATAAATAAATTGTAAATACGTCACAATGTATTCACCAATGTCAAAATTTAAGTTTCTAGTTCAAGTGGGGAAACAACCCTTCCCACATAGGTTCCAAAAGAAGGAAACGCTACATAGTCCAAGTTGTTTAAAAGAAATGAAATAAAATCAATCAACTATGTCTGAGTTGTCACTATCTTCTTCCATCTCCGCTGGTTCTTCCTCAGGTTCCTCTTCGGGTTCCTCCTCCTCCTCGGGGGCCTGTGCAGGAGCAGGAGCTAAGGCTATCTGAAGTGCCGCCAACTGGGCCTCTATAGCAGCAATCCTGTTGTCGGTTGCTTCATCGCGTTGTTCCCGTGCGGTCACGCGTCCACTCAGCGTCTGGTAACCATCCCGCATTTGGTAACACCCCTCTAAGATTTTACCATGATGCTCCACGAGTTCATCCAGTTGTTGTCGCAGTGTGTACACTTCGTGCTGTAGTGTACAGACATTGCCAGTGAGTCGCCGGACCCGGTGTTGCTCCGTGTCCAGTGCTGCTACCAATGCAGCAATAACCTACTCGTTGGACTGCACCGTCCGCGGAAGTGTAGGTAGTGATTGCTCTGTGCTGTTCCTAGTTCGGGGTCTTGATGTAGGCACACGTTCCCTGTACATGAGGTGACCCACAAACTCAGGGTAGAAACTCCAGTCTTGTGGAGGGTCACGTTCGGGTGGCACAAATGGTTGATCCCAGTCGAACTCACCTCGTGGATAGTCCAAACGAGGCCAGTCCAGTCCATCGTCAGGTACCGGTCCAGGAGGTGGGGACTCGGATCGTGTGGGTGATGCTGGTCGTTTACCACGTGCTCTCGAGGACGATGCCATGCTGCAAAGAGTGTGTTGTGTATGCCAATGAGTATACAGTAGAAGAATCAGGAACAAGTAACTAACTAACTATGTGCGGTTATAGTCTAGTGTGTATGCAACCTAGTTCTCTATAACCAATGGCTCTGATACCAATCTGTCACACCCACAAAATCCACGTGCGGAGTTTTACCGCGAGGCGTGTGAACAAACCAGGATCACAGTCAATAGTTACTCGGAACGACTCTATATGCTACATTTAACGTAAACCAAACCAGAGTTCAAACTTTAAAAGACATGCGGAAGCGTAAAGTAAATAAAACAACCCAAAACAAGTGAAAGTACCATATGGAAAAACAAGTGCCAACCAAGTATTTTAAACCATAAATAAAAGACGAGTAATTATATTTGAAGTTTAAATCTCTAAAATGCATGCTTACCCGTGTAGTGCTCCTATCAGCAATCCAGATTAACGACCTGAGAATAGCATACTAAAAAGTCAACACATGGTTGGTGAGTTCAAGAGTTTGCGTATAAACATAACAGTTTATCAATAGTGTATAAATAAGCATGTGCATTGTAATAGCTAGCTAGTCCATTAACAAACTGATATTAATACATAGTGATTTCGACATTGAAGCTGACTGTGTTATGTTTGCCTCCCGTCACGACTTCACCAATCATGATGAATAATCATAGGACAAATTGCACCCGGTTGACCTCGAGTCACACAGGTGGGGCTCGTCAGACCCAGTAGTACTACCCAAGTTTCCCCGCTATTCAATAATAACAATTCGAAAGTGTGAGGACTTTATCATAGTAAACAACACTATATTAATATCATACACATCTTAAATATAAAAAGCGTTTGTAACATTACCAGTATGCTATCTCCCCCGAAAGAGATTTAATAAAACAGTGGGGCATGAACTCACCTGATGCGTGTGATAGATATCTAAAGCTTAACTTGACAAGAACGAGCGGAAAGACAACCTTCAAAGGTTACCTAGAACATACAAGTACATAAGTACATGTACACACAACAATCCCAAGAGAAACCCTAAGTGTTCTACAAACAAGGAACTCAAGGTTTATAAAAACAACATACATGTGACCTAGTTGACCCGTTAGACCCGTTGGTGACATTATGTGTTGTAAACCATTTAAACGTACATAAGCATATAACATACATGGTTAACATTCCAATGAATCACATTTGATGCTACATTTCCAATACATTGTGTAAATCATCATACTGTGCACATATCATACAAGTTATGTGAATTCTTAGCATCTAGCATACTCAGTGTGTTCATAACATAACTAGTGTATCATATAACAGGTCAGATCATGCATAACCTACTTACATGACCTATAGCCATGATTTAGCATATATGGGTCAAAATAGATAAATTACCAAAAAGTCATCCATGCTATTCACAACACGTACAAGATGCCCAATACATGTAACATACATTAATATGATCAATTCCAGTTCCAAACATGATGTCCTAGTTACTAATCAACATACCAAGCCATACATGACCATCAAAGTGCATAAATCACCCAATAACCAATTAAACATTCCATACTACTCAATTAACAGATTCTACCACTTTAAACATCCATAACAATCATTCTGCATGATCCTAAAACCACAAACAAGTCCAATTCTCGATATTCAAAGTTCGTGCACAATAAAGTTTCCCTTTTGGGAAAGTAATACCCAAAAGTGATTTAGTATTCAATTCAACCACAATTCCAACCATTATATACCTAATCAAGTCCATAGGATTCATCCTAACATGCTAATTACTTCTAAAACATCCAAATTCCCAAACATGATACAAAAAGTTTCTACTTTTAGTAAGTCATGATCAACATCACAATTTCATGGATTTTCTTGCACAATTCAATTAAACTAACATCTAAGCATTACATCTGACATCTTAGAATCATCAAATCATGAATTCCAAGAACAAAAAGTTTCCTCTATGGCAATGTATGAACTAAAGGATCAAAACCTTAGATTTCTTGCAAAATCAACATCATTCAACATTCATACAACCTAACTAACATCATATAATCATCCAACAATCATCAATTCCATGTTATCATCATCAATTTTGAATTAGGGTTTACATTCAACAAGGTTCATGATCCAATCATTACAAACGTGCTATTCATGCATAATCAACGTTAAACAACCTAACATACAATCTAACTAACATGTTCACATCATCAAACCATAAAAAATTTTCGGCATTCATCATCCATTTCGAGTGGAACCTTCAGCCAAGTCAAGATACATAAACAAAACACAAAACTAACCTCTAATTTGAGTATTGGCTTGTAAATGGAGATTCAAATCGTGTTTATAGTGCTTGAAATCGATCAAACCAATGATCCTTTGCTTGGTTCTTGGCTGATTTCGCAAAGGGAGAGGGGAAGGAGCAAGATCGCGGCCGAAGAGGGGGTTCTAGGGTTGGGTTTTTGTTTTAATTCACTTAATTATCGAATATTACCCTTTTAACCCTTATAATTTATATTTTATAAAACTTAAGCTTTTAAACTCCTTGTAAAGTGTTTTTGTCTTAATCACATGAATGTATAAACTAATTATAACACTTATATATTTTATTTTATAAAAACACAAGACATACAAATTAACACGCGCGTTTCCGCGTTACGCGATAAAATTCTCAAATAGTCTTTAAATCGCGTAAAAACATAAACATAAAATAATAATCATCTTATCAACTAGATTATTATTAAATTAACATTATTAATTATTTTTAAGTGACCAACGTCAAACGACAACTAGTGTGTGCTTACGACACGTGTATGCAAAACTTAACGGAACTAACGGAGTTTGGTAACGGAAAATTACCGGATGTCACATGGCTTGCCGTTTACGGCGACACCGCTTGGCCTGTCATCTTCGGACATCTGCACCGCCACAAGTTCGACCGGTTGTGGTTCTGCTTCCGGCAGAGGAGGGCGATGGTTGCTTGGCTTGCCGTTTCCGGCGACGCCGCTTGACCCGTCGTCTTCGGACATCTGCGCCGCCATAAGTTCTTTGTTTCTTTTTTTTGTTACAAGATGTCGGTGGGATCAGTATACTTTTTTCGCTTTCCATTTCTGCCACAAATGTTTGTGGGTGTTTACTTATGCCCACCATTTCTTTTCTTATAAGGGGATGATCTGTTCATTTGATTTACAGTAGAGAGAGGGTTAGAGAGAGAAACATTACAAAAACAATTTGGATTGATTGTATTTTATACTACATCGCATCATATACGACGCCGCCGTAACTTTATAGGTTTGTTTTGGATGTGGGTTTGAGGTTTGGGGGTGCGGTTTTTTTACGGGTTGTTGTCGGTTTTCTATTTTGGACTACGCGTATTCTTGCAATTTTGATGTTCGTCTGTTTTGTGTATGGTGTTGGGCTTTGATTTAGTTTTTAGTTCTGTATGTTCTGGTGTGTTATGAATTTGAGGTTTTGATGTGTTTTACTTTGTGTATTTTGCTGACTTTTTGGTTTTGAACATTCATTTTGATTTTGGTTTCGGGTTACTTAAAACTCGCATAGACGCGACAACTATTTTAGTTTATCATATAATAATAGTAGTAGTTTAAATTATATCTATCTTAAAAAAATTTATTATATAATATTACGTGTTTATTTTAATGTGTAAATTTTGTTTTGAACGAGTTGGGTCAAATATTATAATTTTATTTCGTTGGTATAAATTCAAGTTACTCTATGTTTTGATGTAAATTTTGCTATGAAATATATTAGAGCGAATGTAATCTATGCTTTATCATGTCGCCTTCTTTCCCGCACTTGCTTATTTTGATTTACATTTTGAGTTTTTATACATTCGATAAAATTATTTTATCTCTTTTACGAATTACGATGAAATTGTCGTTAAGGTTATCGACGGAGTGAGAGTCGTAGCGGAGGGTTTGTTTTACCTTTCTACATGCTTTAGGATTTTACATTGGAATGGTAACTATTACATTTTGTTTGACATTTGCGTTTGGATATTTGGGATCATGACGAAAGACCCCGCGCAACGCGCAGGGCAAAAAATCTAGTTAAATATTATATAAAAACTTGCATTTAATACATATAGATTATTCTTGTATATATATAATAGAGGTGGTCAAATTATAAAAAACAAACAAACAAATTTTAGTGAACCAACTTAAAAGATAAACAATTTATTATAGCTCTATTTTTATATAATATATAGATAGATAGATAATATAATTGAAATGATGGACTTTTAGTTGATTGAGATGTTAATCTTACTTTTATTTGAGCTTTAATCTTATGTTAATTTGGGTTTTATATTTGAAGGGTATCTTAAAAAATATCTCCATACAAACAACGGTAAAAAGAAATTTGAATTGTGGAACGAGATTTCAAGGTTAGCCCGGACTATCCCTTGCCCCCTTCATAGCATGCACGGTTTGGTTCGGTTCGGTTTTTCGCTCCCACCGAACCGATATCCGAGCGTTGGTTATTGCAAAATCGATAACCGAAACCGTAACCGAGATTCGGTTTCGGTTCTTTTTTTATTTTTAGGTTTTCGGTTCGGTTTCCATTAATTATCCAACATATTTTTTTTACTTTTTTTTGCTTTGGTTCGGTTTCAGTTTGTTAATTTATCAAGCGCCTATAAATTTTAAAGATACAATCATCATCTTTCTAGATGTCTATATTAAAAAATCTTATTAAATAACAAATAAATGAGAAATTCAGAAAGAAAATAAATTATTGCATTATTTTTTATTAATAATTAGAAATGCTAACTATATTAAAGAGTAATAACTATTACAAACATTGTAAATGTTAAAATCTAAACTTAATTTATTCAACCTTAATATAATAGTAGATTTCGAACTAAATAACTATTTATGTAAAAGAGATAGTTTTAATTTTAAATATTACCCAAAAAATTTCTAAAATTTTAACATATAACATTCCAAGGTATTCAAGGTATAAAACTAGAAATACATAAAAATATGTAGGAAAAACTTGAAAGTATGAATGGTTCGTTTCGGTTTCGGTTAATTCGGTTAACCAATGATACAAAACCAAAACAAAAACCGATTCTCGGTTTTCGGTTTATTTAGTTTTCGGTTTTGTCCGTTTTAGGTTCGGTTTCGTCGGTTAATTAACGGTTTGGTTTCGGTGAATGGTTCGGTTTTTGCTCACCCCTACTTCATACATCGATTCTAATTGGTGCATGGTTTATAAACACTACAGGAATTGTCATCTGTGGCGACAAACCCTATAGCGACGACACACACTTGTCGCCATAGGTCCCTCTAAGGCAACGACAAGTCGTCGCTATAGAGAAATCTTGATTTTTGACTATCCCAACCCTATGGTGACGACTTGTCGTCGCCATAGGACGACCTATGGCGACAAAATTCCGTCCTCGCCATAGAGTTCTCTATGTCGTCTCCATAGCCCCATTTAAATTGATTTTTGATTTATTTAAACAAATATAAAAAAATTAAAAATTAGCTGAAACCCTATAGCGACGACATGTCGTCGCCATAGGTTAAAACATGTTTTTTTTCCTCTAAAAAAGTTGGAGAGAAATAATCCCGCCATTATGAAAAGCCTATGGCGACGACATGTCGTCGCCATAGAGTGAATTATTTTTTCTAAATTAATATTAATAAAATTAATTATTATTGGTATGATTATTATTATTATTATTATTAATTATGTAATGTACATTATTATTATATGTACTATTATTAATTAAAAGTAAAATAAATAAATAATAATAATAACAATATATTAAATAGTATTATATTAGATGTTATTATTATTATATAATAATTATAAACATTTAATGTATATTTGGGCCAAAGATGTTTGGTTGTAATATTTAGAGTCGGTTACATGCATCAAAAGTTAAGTATGATTGAATTATGATCATTGTGGTTGAATTTAATACTTTGATGCTAAATTATGTGAGTTTATGCTTGTTAATGATACATTAAGTTTGATTACGTTTAATTATCATCAACAAGTGTCAAACAATGTTAAAGATTTTGTTTATGACAGTCAGGGTTGGTTACACACGTCAAATGTTAGCTATGATCAAATTACGATCATTGGTGTTGAATCTCACACTTTGATGGTAATGTGTGGGAAATTAAACTTATTACCGTAAATTAAGCTTGTTTATGCTTAATTATCATCGATAAGTGTCAAACATTATCGAATATATTTAATTATGATAGTTAGGGTTGATTACATATGCCAAAGATTAGTTCTAATTGAATTATCATCATTGGTGTTGAATTTCACACTTTGATGTTGATTTACATAGATATATGGTTAATTATCACCAATGAGTGTCAAAAAATATTGAATATGTTTAGTTATGATGATTAAAGTCGATCACATACCTCTAAAGTTAACCATGTTCGAATTATTATGATTAGTGTCGAATTATATACGTTGATGGTAATTTACAAGAAATCATGCCTATTAACAGTAAATTAAGTCTATTTATGCTTAAACATTATCAATGAGTGTGAAATAATGTTAAATATCTGCGGTTATGATGATTAAGGTCGATTACATACATCAATAGTCCATTATGATTCAACCATGAACAATGTTGTGAATTATACACGTTTATAATGATATCATAATAATAATAACAAAAGTTATATTCACAATAAATTTTTATTGACAATAATATTTTTGATATTAAAATAATAATAGAATAATAAACATCAAAATTAATAACTACAATAATAATAATAATAATAATAATAGTAATAATAATAATAATAATAAATATTATTATTATTATTATCATTATTATTATTATTATTATTTATTATTATTATTATTATTATTATTATTATGCAGGATCGATTATGGGTGGTTTTCTCTCAACTCACTATGAACAACACTCAGCAAGTAGTCTATGAAGAGTTGATCACAATATAACAAGTAAGAAGCAGTAAGAAAATTAACACAGGAAGTAAATTTTCAAGGTAATTTTATATATTGCTTCTCAACTCAAAGGATTACAAGACTTTGGACTCAAATTGCTTATCTAATGAGTTACATGGAGAAGATATATATAATACTACCTACAGCCGGATATACTTTGATACCAGCTGGATACCTCTAACCTTACATCTATACTACAAGACTCTAGGTGAGGTCTTTCAGACATTTTGCCTGAGAGTTGGTAGTCAGGACATGTCCCTGACTTACCTTTTGTCACCAACTAAAGTTGGTAACATGTACTATCATAAAAAGGTGAACAGTAGAATAAAGTATGGTCAACAACATGGCTCTTTAGGAAGATGCCATGTTGTATCAGAGGTCTGCAGCGGACTGTCAGGGACCATACTTTTATCTGCTGGTCATAGCAATGTCTTCCGAAGGATAAAATGCTTCGGAAGAATAACTTCTTCCGAAGCCACTTATACTTCGGAAGACTGCTTCTTCCGAGGCTTGGAGTCTTCTTTGTCTTCGGAAGCAGACTTTGTCTTCAGCTCTTTCATCAGACTTTGTCTTCGGAAGCTCAGACTTTGTCTTCAGCTCTTTCATCAGACTTTGTCTTCGGAAGCTCAGACTTTGTCTTCAGCTCTTTCATCAGACTTTGTCTTCGGAAGCTCAGACTTTGTCTTCAGCTCTTTCATCAGACTTTGTTTCGGAAGATAGTCTTCAGCTGTTGGCTTCAGCTGTTGCCTTCAGCTGTTGACTTCAGCTGTTGCCTTCAGCTGTTGACTTCAGCTGTTGCCTTCAGCTGTTGACTTCAGCTGTTGCCTTCAGCTATTGACTTCAGCTATTGTCTTCAGCTGTTGACTTCAGCTGTTGACTTCAGCTGTTGCCTTCAGCTGTTGACTTCAGCTGTTGCCTTCAGCTGTTGACTTCAGCTGTTGCCTTCAGCTGATATCTTCAGCTGATGTTCTTCAGACTTTCGGAAGATCTCTTGCTTGGCTTCAGAAGCCCTTCAATGTAGCACCAAAAATGACTATGAAGTGGTTTTTGTTGCACCAGCCTTATCAAGATCCAACAAACTCCCCCTAGGCTGATGCTACCAAAACTTCACTTCCCTCTTCTTCTCAAAGCTCTCAGCACCATGGAAAGTAAGTGTTTATCAGTGTCTTCATTCTTTCCTGATGTGGTGCTGAGAATCTTGTACAGATCCTTGGTAGACAAAACCTCCACTCTGTCTCCTTGGATTATGTGTACCCTTTGTTGTGGCCCTCTAAAAAGAGTTAGTTGATGGGAACTATAGTCATATTCCCATCTAACTATTGGTTCCAATTCAGGACCTTCCACCATCTGTACAAAGGCTGTGCCTTTGCTGGTTGGTCTTTCCTTGTCTTCCACTCTTTTCAGCTTCAACTCTTCTTCAATCTTGGCTCTTCTACTTTGTTCAGCCAAGTGGAGACCGCTGATATGATTTCTGATGTGTGCAGCAGTCTCAGAGTTGGAGGGATTGGAGAATGGCTTCTCTGCAAGCTCAGCAAGGTCAAATCTGTTGAGATGCAAAAGAGAAGTGGCATTGAGCCTGTTGGTTTCACCATTCTCCCTTTCCACAACAAAGTTGTGAGAAGGTTCATCGAACCTCCACTGGATTATAGCATTCCTAGGTCCAGGAGATTGACGTGAAATCCTGTCCTCTTTCCTTGTATCCAGAAGAGTCACCAGTCTCCTTCTTAGTCTCTTCTCCTCAGCATTGAGGGTATCGAGTTAAGACCAAGAAGTCTTGCAGCCTGGCCCAAGGTATCTCTAGGCAACTCAAGAAATTGTCCTAGGGTGAGGGAGCTTGAAGAGTTATCAACATAGGTGATGTTGATAAGGTCTCCTTCACAGGAGATGCTGCTCAAAGTGGAGCAGTTGATGAGCCTTGTCTTGAACTCCTTTATTTCCTCAAAGGAGAGATGTTGAGGAGGCTGAGGGGATGGTCTTGGTTTTTTTGGGTAGGCTTAGGTTTAGTGGTTTTGGGTTGTGTTTTAGGTTTTAGGATGGGTAGTTTGGGTGGTTGAGCTGATGTGGTAGGTTTGGGTAGAGTTGTGGGTTCAGGGGTGAAGGTTTCATCAGTAGGTTCGGTTTTAATGGGAAATAGGATTGGTTCTTCTGGTGTGGGTTGTGTTTTAGTGGTTGGCTGTGGTTGAGTGGCTGGGGTGAACACCATTCCCTGTACCCTCCTGTACATCTCCTTCCTTTTCCCCAAACGGATGTCAGCTTTTATTTCACTGACTATCCGCTGGAGTGTCCTTTCGGACATAGGTCCCACCTGCCTACCAGAGAAACCATGGGCCCGGAGATAGTCTTTCATCCAGGCTTTGTCGTTGGACTTCTTGGTGGCAGTGACCCCCTTCTTTTCCTCCCTCTGCTTCCTCTCCCTCATCTTCTCCCTGGCAGCTTTCTTCCTTTCCTTCTCCATTTGATCCTGCTCTTTGTTGTGGAGCAGCAGGATCATGTCATCATCATGTGGAGACAGTTCAGGAAGACTGAAGCCTCTTGAGAGCAGGAATTTGATCCTATCCTCTCTCAGCTTCAGGACTGCTTTTCTTCTCTCTTCTTCCCTCTCCAAGGCCAACCTGGCTTCTTCTTCTTGTTTTAGCCTGGTTGACCTCTCCAAATTCACCAACTCCTCTAGTGGTAGCAGGAGTACTTCCTCATTGGCAGCTCCCAAGCTTATGAGCTGGTCAATGAGTGTTGTCCTTCTCTTTGTGTTGATTTCTTCCTGATTGGCTGCTGCTGCCTTAGAACTGGCAGCTAGCAGTTTCTCAGTAGGAAACCTACCTTTCTTCTTGAGCTTCTCAATCCTCTCCTCCTCCTGAAGCTCTTCCGCAGTCAATTTCCTTTTTCCTTTGTCTTTTGGCAGTGCTTGACTGTGGTGGTTCTTGGATGGAGGGTTGTGACTGAGAGAGAAGTTCAGCTGGTGTTTGGGATGGAGGTATATCAGAGATGTCCTCCCTGCTCACCTCAGATGCTATTTCAGCAATAACATCTGCGATGGTCAGTTCCTCGGACATCTGGAATAAGCCTTCCGCAGCTTCTATTTCGGCCTCGGAAGACTTTTCTTGTTCTTCCGAGGCTTCAATGTCAGCTTCGGAAGCTTCAGCCTGAGCTTCGGAAGATGAGACTGCTGCAAGTTCTGTCCCATCTGTTTTAGTTACTGAGCCATCAGTCCCCATTTCCCCTTCAAAGTTAATCTCGGGTTCCATGTGGACCTTAGGTTGACCAACTTCTTCCACAGTGGTAGAAGGTGCAGTCAGTCTTAGAAGCTCCTCAGCCCTAAAATATATAAGTGTGGTGTCAGGGCTGGGCTGCACTAAGGAGGATCTCAATACAAACTTTGTGAAAAGTCTGTAGAGATCATGAAGCATCTTTGAGTCAATCTCTAGGAATGATTGAGATGACTCAGGTAGTGTGATGAGTTGTGAAGAAGAGGATTGGGTCTGTGGTTCCTCAAGTGTTTGTCTCTGAACTTTCTCCCTTTTGGTAGCATCATCTTGAGAGCTAGATGAGCTAGAGGAAGAAGTCATTGAGACCTGAATAGGTACATGCCTAACAGACCTCTCCGTCTGTTTCTCAGCTAGTTGAGCCTTGAGATTGTTAATCTCAAGTTGCTGAGTGGCAGTCCTTGATTCTAAGATCCTCACCTGTGATTCCAGGTTGGAGACCTTAGAAAGCAAGTTCTGAAGTGTTAGTTGCATACTTCCCTCATCTTCATGAGAAGAATCACGGGGAGATGAGATAACATACCTAGTACGCTCAGTCTCACCACCAGATGTGGCTTCTTGGCACCCTGGATACCTTTGCTCAGAGTCATCTCTTTCAGAGATGTCAATGGGCAAAGTTGCCGTAGACTCAGTCCTAATGATGTTACCACTGTCCTGAGAGCTCAATGAGAGACTCTGAGTAATGGCAGCCGAGCCTACATGAGTCCCCTCCACATCAGTGGGACTCACCTCAGTAATTGGCTGCTGATGGGGGCTAGAGACAAGGGATATCTCTTGGCTCTGTTGATCTTTCAGAGGGTGTTGTAGATCAACTTCATGGCCATGGAGAGATGTAATCTCTTCATCAGTACGGAGTAAAAGGTCAGTGAAAGATAAGGAGGTTAAACCTACTTACCCGGGACCTAGATCAATGTCTACAGGCATTGAGCCTATGGTGGGACTGTCCCTAGAAGGCTGCACAGGGGAGTGTAAAGACTCACCCTGTGGGCTTAAGGCTTGGGTTTCGGGCTCTTGGGTTTGAGACTGAGGAGGCTCAAAACCCACATTGAGGTCAAATGTGAAGGATGGTGTGACCTCGGACTGAGTGGGAGCCCATGATTCCAATCTAGTCCTTTTGGTTTGAACTGGAGGAGCTTGTTCAATCAGAGTAGATTGAACAATGGTTCGTTTGGGACGTCTCTGGTATGTAACTTTGATGGGTAAAGAAGGTTTTGTTGGCTTTGTGGTGGAGGTTGCTGGTATGGGTTCATCACCTGTGGGGATAACAGGGATGTCACCAAGAGCTATGCGCTCAGTCATCGCTGGAGGTAATGGAGTGTACCTTCCAGTGAAGTTGATGGACATCTTCGTCAGAGTTTTGAAGATGGTAGGCCTCACTTGTGGAACAGTAAGAGCAGCTGCGCAGACAAGCTTGCTCGGTTCCAGCTCACAGTTGATTATGTGTTGAATAAATCGGGGATACATGAAGAATGTATCCCTGCTGAGATTGCCGATAAGGTTGGTCAACACAAATCGTGAGTAGTTGAAGCGGAGACCTCTCACCAACCCATGAACTAGGCATCCTAGTTCATATGGGATTTGATCCCATCCCCCTGACTTTTTGGACAAGCAGTGCAGAACAATGTGCAGCAGGAACTTCCAATGGTAAGAGAAGTTAAACTTGTAGACGGTAGACCTGCTCACATCCCCTCCATATCCCATAAGGATATAGGTGCCTTCTAAGTCTTCTTTGGGGAACTCAGTAGGAGCCCCATCATCATGAAGCTCGAGATGCTCCCTGATGAGTTGTTCTGTGATGACCAACTCTTGGCCACAAATGCGGGTTCTCAGGACTCGAACCCCATTCAGAACTGCAGTTTGACCGTTACTCCAGAATTCGGACATATGGTTGGAGTATACGGTGGGGTTAACTGTTAGTGCAGTGAGGTATGTGGATTCGATAAGAAAGGTGATGATTTGGGTGAAGTCGGCATCTCTTGACGAATCAAGTAATGCGACTTGGTTGTACTGAGGGTTTAGCGCCATTGAAGAGAAGGTAAGCTTGAATTTGGGTGAAATTGCAGGTTTGACAGTGAAGGGAACAGTTAGGGCAGTAAATTGGTAAAAGAAGATGAAATTGATCAGTCAAGATTATTTAAAGGGATGAATTGTGGTAGTGGCGGTAATAGGGTAACTGTTTGGGGTTACTGTGGGTGGTATGGTGGTTTACGGCGGAGAAATGATAGTGGCGTCAAGGATAATTTTAAATAATCTGACCATCATGAACAAAATCTTTACTTTTTACAGAGTGGGGCCCAAAAGATATCCGTTACATATAAAAACCTTTACTTCCGAATGTAAAACATTTCCGAAGGTAATTGTCTTCCAAAGTCAATTTCTCTTCCGAAGCAAGGCATTGCTTCCGAAGGTAAAATGGTCTTTTGAAGGTACTTTCTCTTCCGAAGCAAAGCATTGCTTCCGAAGGTAAAGTTATCTTTCCGAATGGAGAGTTTTATAAGCTTCGGAATTAGATCTGATGTAAAATCAATCGCTTCTTCCGAGACCAAAAACTCTTCGAGAAGACAATTTTGATTGAGGAATTTTGGCTTTGGAAGATATTCAAGAATATCTTCCGAGAGTTAATTCCTCTTCGGAAGGAATTTACACTTAGAATAATTTAAAGATCTTTTGTAACAGGGCTTAAATTGTATTGACACAAGACATTACATATTTAAAAAGCTTTTCAAAAGAGATAGTTAATCAATATTCATCATCCCAATAGCTGATATGAGATACTTAAATCTTTGTTCATCAAATGCCTTTGTGAACAAATCAGCATATTGTTCATTTGAGTCAACTTTGATTAACTTGATTAGATGTTTCTCATGAATATCTCTAATGAAATGATACCTGATATCAATGTGCTTTGTCTTGGAGTGCTTCACCGGATTCTCAGTAATGGAGATAGCACTATTGTTGTCAATATGGATAGGAGTAGTCATGAAGTTGAATCCATAGTCTAACATCTGATTTTGAATCCATAGCAGTTGAGCACAGCAGCTAGCAGCAGCAATGTATTCAGCTTCAGCAGTTGATGTAGAGACACAGGATTGTTTCTTGCATTGCCATGAGATAATCCTTCCACCAAGAAATTGACATCCTCCTGATGTTGATTTCTTGTCAATGTTGCAGCCACCATAGTCACTGTCAGAATATCCATAGAGATTGAAATCACTATTTCTTGGATACCAGAGACCTAGTTTAGGTGCTCCTTTGAGGTATCTAAGGATCCTCTTTGCAGCAGCTAGGTGAGACACCTTTGGAGCAGCCTGATATCTTGCACAAATGCATGTGGCAAACATGATATCTGGTCTACTAGCAGTGAGATACATCAGAGAACCAATGATTGCTCTATAGTGATGTTGATCAGTATCCTCCCCCTCAAGGTCAGGGCAAAGATTATGGTTTCTGGGTATGGGTGTCTTGGCTGGTTTACAATCCTTCATTTCAAATCTATCTAAGATGTCTGAGACATACTTAGATTGACTTATGAAGAACCCTTCCTTCATCTGTTTCACCTGAATTCCAAGGAAAAAGTCCATTTTTCCCATGGAACTCATCTCAAACTTCTGCTTCATAATGCTTTCAAAGTCCATGCACATTTGGTCATTTGAAGAACCAAATATGATGTCATCAACATAGACTTGTACAAGCAAAATGTCTTCTCCACTCTTTCTGATGAAAAGAGTCTTGTCAATGGTACCTCTAGTGTATCTATTCTTCAGGAGAAACTGAGACAAGGTCTCATACCACAGCCTAGGTGCTTGGTGCAGCCCATATAGAGCTTTATCCAGTTTGCACACATAGTTGGGGTGCTGTGGGTCTTCAAATCCTGGAGGTTGACATACATAGATTTCCTTATCTATATCCCCATATAGAAAAGCACACTTGAATCAAGTTGGTAGACTGTGAAGTTTTTGGATGCAGCATAAGCAAGGAAGATCCTAACTGCCTCAAGTCTTGCAACAGGTGCAAAGACATCAGTATAATCAATTCCTTCCTTTTGGGTGTATCCTTGAACTACTAGTCTTGCCTTGTTCTTGATAATCAAGCCTTATCATCTTTCTTGTTCCTGAACACCCATTTAGTGTCTATGGGTACTTGACCAGATGGTAGTGGGCATAGATTCTAGACCTTTTTTCTTCTGAATTGAAGCAGCTCCTCCTGCATCGATTCAACCCAACTACTATCCTTTAAGGCATCTTCCACCTTCTTTGGCTCCATCTGAGACAAGAAGCATGAGTACAAGCAGACATTCCCATGATGAGTTTGTCCTCTTGTTCTCACACCCTCAGAGACATTCCCTATGATGTTCTCAGTTGGATGAGTGTTGTGAATCCTAAGGCGAGGAATCACTTCCAGTTGCAGAGATAAGTCCAGATTGGACATATTCTGATCAGGAACTGGATTACTCTGTCCAACTACTGTTTCAAAGTCATTCAATGAGGACTGATTGAATGATTGAAAAACATCATCAATGGTTGGTTGTGAAGTAGTATTAACAGTTGCCTGTTCCTTCAGAATACTACTTCCCTCAACCTGGTGTTGTAGTGGATCACCTGAAGAGCTTTGAGGTTGATCAAGTGATTCACTTGTTGAAGCTTCACTATTCCTGGAGATAGTTACACTATCAGATCTGTGAATGGTTGAAGCTTGTTGCCTTTCAGCTCTTGAAGAATTTGGAAGAGGTCTGGGAAGCTCAAATAGTTGATCTGCATCAGCATCAGCATCACCTTGAGCACCTGTTCCAGCTGAAACATTCTCACAAGATTGTTTAGAATAGTTTGGAAACAATTCTAAATCAAAGATATACTCAGGTCCATTCCCCCTAAGACAAGGAGTGTGCTCATTAACAACTATATTGGATGACTCCTTAAATTGTTGATTCTTGATGTTGTATACTCTATAAGCTTTGGAGCTAGAAGAGTATCCAACAAAGATAGCATCATCCGACTTCTCAGCAAACTTTGCTAAGTTGTCCTTTGTGTTAAGTATGGTACACCTGCAGCCAAAGGACCTTAGAAAGCCAATGAACGGTGGCCTCTTGTTCCATAACTCATAAGGGGTTTTCCATGGGGCTTAACTACAAGAACCCTGTTCTGCACATAGCATGCAGTGCTGACTGCCTCTGCCCAGAATGTTAGAGGCAGCTTTGAATCAGCTAACATGGTTCGAGCAGCCTCAATAAGTGTCCTGTTCCTCCTCTCAGCAACACCGTTTTGTTGAGGAGTTCTGGGAGCACTATATTGTCTGGCAATCCCTTTTGAGTCACAGAATGAGTCAAGAACAAAGTTCTTAAACTCAGTCCCTTGATCACTTCTAATGATCTTAACCTTGTGATCAATTTGATTTTCTATTTAAGAATAAAAGATTTTAAAGTTTCAGCAGTTTCATCTTTACTTCTTAAAAAGAATACCCATGTAAATCTTGTAAAATCATCAACTATCACAAGGCAGTATGATTTCCTTCCAATGCTCATTATACTTGTGGGACCAAAGAGATCTATGTGCAATAAGTGTAATGGAGTAGTGATAGAGTTAACACATTTGGATTTATGAGATGATCTGTGTTGTTTCCCTTTTAGGCATGCAACACAGTTATCTTTGCAGAAAAATTCCTTTTTAGGCAAACCATGTACCAAGTTATTTTTAGCCAATTTATTTATTGTTTTAAAATTCACATGACACATGCGTTTATGCCATAGTGTTGACTCATCACTATCAGCTTTGGAAAGAAAGCATGATACTTAACCCATAGGAGAAGCATTGTTCATATCCAGCTTGTACATATCCCCTTTCCTGGGAGATCTAAGAAGCACCAATTCCGGAGGAATTGTCATCCCTGGTTTGAGGATAATGCACTCATGTTCTGTGAAAAGCATCTGATGCTTCTGGTCACAGAATTAAGAAACACTTAACAGATTGTGTTCAAGCTGTTTGACAAAGTGAACTTTGTCAATGTTTATTCTGCCATTGGATATACTTCCTCTGTCAGAAATATATCCTCCGGCCTCACCTCCAAATTGGACAGGCCCTCCATCAAAGTTCTGGAATTGTTGAAGGAGAGATCTGTTCCCTTTCATGTGCCTGGAGCATCCACTATCTACAATCCAGACATTGTTGTTCTTGTCAAATGGACGTCCCTGCATATAAGATGAGATGGTTAGTTTTGTTTGGAAGCCCAAGCCTTGCAGGTCTTGGGCTCTTCCAAAGAGAGTGACATAATTGAACCAAAGGATATGCATTGGGGTTCAATAGAGGTCGTTGAAGAAGAGTTTTGGGCTGCAACATCTTCTTTGATCTTCCAATCCATCCCTTGGTTGATCTTTGAGGATGAGCTTGTTGAAGCTTTTGCAGCATGGTCTTCTTCCGAAGCTTCTTTCTTTTCGGAAGAAGCCTTCACCATCTTTTCTTCCGAAGTAGTCTTCTTCTGAGAAGGTTTCAAGGGAGCCTTCTTGTTCTTCCGAACCTTAGAAGGTTTGGCTTCCGAAGCCATTTTCCCTTCGGAAGGAGTACTTCCTTCCGAAAGCAACTTGGCTTCCGAGACCAATTTTCCCTTTTTTCATCATTTGGACCGTTTGAAGTGGTCCAACTGAGAAACCTTCTCTAACTCCTTCTTTTCTAGCATTATTTGCATAATGTGTGCTTGTTGGATTGTAGTAACAATCTTTAGCCATGTGGTTATGCAGACCACACATTATGCATGCAATGCTAGCCTTCTGGGAACTTGCAGGTTGCTGTTTCTTGGATTTCTTTTCTTCATCAGCAACTTTCCCTTTCAACTTCTGATCCTTCGGTAGGACAGGAGTGCTGGTACTACGCTCCTTTCCTGAATCAGGAGTACCTACCACTTGGAATCAGGCAGAAATAAAGACACCCTTTTGCTTTGGGTCAATCTTAAGCTTGGACTCTGCAACCTTCTTGGCAGTCCTTCTAGCAGCTTTAGCTCTGCTTCTTCTTGCCTTGGTGGTTAGGATTTGGTCTTCACAGGTGGAGATGAGTGTATCCTCCAGTTTCTCCCCTGTGGTGGCCACTATTTTTGCCTCCTCCTCTGGTTCCAATGGAGAAGGATCAGCAGTTGGAACCTCTTGCTCTTCAGTACCACATCTAGGTAGTCTAATAGACTCATAAGAGTGTGGTGGAGCTATTTCATTGGTTCCCAACCCTTCTTTGTTTTGATAAAACATTTTGGTATGAGAGGATGATGCAAGAATAGTTTGGAAGTTTTGCTCAGCAATAGCTTGCTTCCTGGCCTGAGCCTCAGCAGTGACTAACTGGGCTTGAACTTCAGATAGTTTGGATATCAGATCTTTAATTTGAGTCTTATAGTTGGTCTTTTCGTGTTTTAAAAGAGACACAGTTTTCTCTAACTCTTCAATTTTCTTTTGATAGTCAGATTCAGCTCTCTTAAAATCAGATTTTAGCACATTTAAAGACTCAACCTCAGATCTGATTTCCGAAATGTAATCCTTATAAAGTTTAACTTTAGCAATACAGGCAGCAGTACAAAGATGTTCATATACCTGATCATCATCTGTTCCGGCCATGAGTGCTTGAGCGGGCGTCACATCCTGTACCATGAAGCTCCAGTCAACTTCTTGAGCTACAGCAGCTGTTTCAGTTGACTTCTCTTCATGCTTTGAAGCAGTGGGATGTGTGGAGGCCTGTGGGGTTCCCGGGTTGTTCTTGGGAGCCTTGCATTCCCTAGCAAAGTGACCAAGTTGGTTGTAGTTGTAACACTTTGCTTTGCTCTTATCAAACCCAAACTTACTGTTGACTGGGTTTTGAGGGAATTGCCTTCCAGTTCTCTTGAAGAACTTCTTCGCTCTGTAAGTTAAAAGAGCCATCTGTTGGACAATGTCCACATACTCCACATCATCTGGACTGAAGCACTCAAGATCATCAAAGCAGTATTGAAAATCACCAGAGTGTCCACTTCCAGAGACAAAGGCACAACTATCCTGAAAGGAGTTGTGTTGAACTTTTTGAGACTTTGGAGTCTCAGGTAGAGTAATGTAGGGTCCACTGTGTGAGTTGTCAGAGTAACACAGCAACTGATGTTGTGGTTCTATGATTTCCCTTTCAACCACATGATGGGCTGAACTCAGTTGGTTATTGGAGTGACCAGAGGAGTTCTGCATGTTCATCTCCATCTGGAGTGCACTTAGAATACCATACAACTCTGTGAGAGTAAGAGTCTTAAGGTCCGAAGTTCTCTTTATTACAACACAATAGTGTGTCCATAGTTTAGGAAGGGAAGACATGAACTTCCTAACTATGTCTCTATTCTCAAGAGCTACTCCAATATCCACCAGAGTATCTACTATCTCAACATACCTGAAGTATTGTTGAGTCAAGGTCTCACCAGCCTTGAAAGTAAAGTTCTCAAACTGCTACTTCAAGAGATCCTTCTTGTTCTCTTGGGTTTCCTTGGATCCTTCATACATCAGCTTCAATGCTTCCCATAAATCTTTAGCAGTCTTGCACTTCTTGAAGCCTCTATAGACGGAGTTAGGGAGAGTAGTTTGGAGAGAAGTCATAGCCCTTTGATCTAGCTCTATTCTCTTCCTATCTTCTTCTGAGTAATCATCAACATCTTTTGGAATGATGCGATTACCAGTAGCAGAAGTAGTGCTTGGTATGAAAGGACCATTGACAATGGAGTCCCACATCCTTGAATCTTGACACTTGATGAACCCTTCCATTCTGATACACCATGTGTCAAAGTCTTCAGGGGTGATCAGTGGAGACTTGGTCATAGTGCCAGTTTCCATATCAGCCTTGGAAAGAGCGGCCATTTGAGTGAGTGGTTTGTGGTGAGGAGTGAAAAACAGGTTGATTTGGATGGTAAGATCTCACAATCAAGAGCCTGGAGCTCTGATACTAATTGCAGGATCGATTATGGGTGGTTTTCTCTCAACTCACTGTGAACAACACTCAGCAAGTAGTCTATAAAGAGTTGATCACAATATAACAAGTAAGAAGCAGTAAGAAAATTAACACAGGAAGTAAATTTTTAAGGTAATTTTATATATTGCTTCTCAACTCAAAGGATTACAAGACTCTTGGACTCAAATCGCTTATCTAACGAGTTACATGGAGAAGATATATATAATACTACCTACAGCCGGATATACTTTGATACCAGCTGGATACCTCTAACCTTACATCTATACTATAAGACTCTAGGTGAGGTCTTTCAGACATTTTGCCTGAGAGTTGGTAGTCAGGACATGTCCCTGACTTACCTTTTGTCATCAACTAAAGTTGGTAACATGTACTATCATAAAAAGGTGAACAGTAGAATAAAGTATGGTCAACAATATGGCTCTTTAGGAAGATGCCATGTTGTATCAGAGGTCTGCAGCGGACTGTCAGGGACCATACTTTTATCTGCTGGTCATAGCAATGTCTTCCGAAGGATAAAATGCTTTGGAAGAATAACTTCTTCCGAAGCCACTTATACTTCGGAAGACTGCTTCTTCCGAGGCTTGGAGTCTTCTTTGTCTTCGGAAGCAGACTTTGTCTTCAACTCTTTCATCAGACTTTGTCTTCGGAAGCTCAGACTTTGTCTTCAGCTCTTTCATCAGACTTTGTCTTCGGAAGCTCAGACTTTGTCTTCAGCTCTTTCATCAGACTTTGTCTTCGGAAGCTCAGACTTTGTCTTCAGCTCTTTCATCAGACTTTGTCTTCGGAAGATAGTCTTCAGCTGTTGGCTTCAGCTGTTGCCTTCAGCTGTTGACTTCAGCTGTTGCCTTCAGCTGTTGACTTCAGCTGTTGCCTTCAGCTGTTGCCTTCAGCTGTTGCCTTCAGCTGTTAACTTCAGCTGTTGCCTTCAGCTGTTGACTTCAGCTGTTGACTTCAGCTGTTGCCTTCAACTGTTGACTTCAGCTGTTGCTGTTGACTTCAGCTGTTGCCTTCAGCTGTTGACTTCAGCTGTTGCCTTCAGCTGATATCTTCAGCTGATGTTCTTCAGACTTTCGGAAGATCTCTTGCTTGGCTTCGGAAGCCCTTCAATGTAGCACCAAAAATGACTATGAAGTGGTTTTGGTTGCACCAGCCTTATCATGATCCAACATTATTATTTTAGTATAATAATAATTATTATTAATACTATTATTATTATTATTATTATTATTATATTATTATTATTATTATTATTATTATTATTATTATATTATTATTATTATTATTATTATTATTATTATTATTATTATTACTAATATAAAATAACAAAAAAAATTCGGAAAAGACCTACGGCGACGACATGTCGTCGCCATAGACCTTTTCATTTTGCTGAGTGTGTAGCCCGCCTTTCATTAAAAAAATAAATTAAAAAATTAAATAACCCTATGGCGACAACATGTCATCGCCACAGGATTCAGATTCCCCTAAATCTATACCGATCCTTATCTCTTCTTCACTTTCCCAAAACCCACCACCACTAAACCTGCGATCTCAACTCCTACTGCCGGCAAACCAACAACTAAAGCTCACCACCACCGCTCTCGTAACCCTCCATCTTACTCCCTTCAACCCCCATCTCCACTCCCGTCACCCCCACCACCAAATACCTTCAACTACCGGGATTTCATGCCAACACCACGACTCTAACCATCATTCTTGTCAAAATCCAAAGACCGTCAACCCCACCATCGTAATTAAGGTGTGTATGTTTAACATTTCTTGTTAATTTGTTAAAATTTTAAATTGAATTGTTTATTAGTTTGTTTTGTTATAATGATAATATAAATTATTTGAGTTGATTATTAGTTTGTGTTGTTAGATTGATAATATAAGTTGTTTAAATTGTTTATTAGTTTGTGTTGTTAGAAAGATAAATATTATTTTTTGATTTGATTATTAGTTTGTGTTGTTGGAAAAACAATATGCGTTGTTTAAGTTGATTATTAGTTTGTATTGTTAGAAAGATAATATAAGTTGTTTGAAATTTTTAGAAAGATAATATTATTTTTTTGGATTTGATTATTAGTTTGTGTTGTTAAAATGATAATATAAGTTGTTTGAGTTAATTATTAGTTTGTGTTGTTAGAAAGATCATATAAGTTGTTTGAGTTGTTTATTAGTTTGTATTGTTAGAAAGATAATATTGTTTTTTTTATTTGATTATTAGTTTATGTTATTAGAATGATAATATAAATTGTTTAAGTTGATTATTAGTTTGTGTTATTAGAAAGATAATATAAGTTGTTTGAATTGTTTATTAGTTTGTGTTGTTAGAAAGATTATATTATTTTTTGATTTGATTATTAGTTTGTGTTGTTAGAATGATAATATAAGTTGTTTGAGTTGATTAAAAATATAAGATGGTTGTAATTATTTTTTGTTTTGTTTGAAGATTATGTCATCAAGTGTAGCAGGAGCGCATGGTGGTGACGGCGGAGGTTATGATGATATAGAGCGGGCTATGAGTCATCCCCCGAATGGCCAGAGTCAAGAAGCATGGGAGAAGGTAGTTGAGTTGTTCACAAGTGAAGAACATAAACGCCTTTCACAAAAAGGCTCAGACAATAGAGCTAAACAACTCTATCCAAGTTTACGTGGGAGTCGTTCTTATGCCCAGAGACGATATCTTCAAGTAAGAAAACATGTATTATCCAAATATGTATTATTAGTTTTTTCAAAAATCATAAATATTATTTTTAATGTTTAAAGGAGCAACAAACCGGGACCCCGAGCCACATTGAGACATGGAGGAGAGCACATTACAAGGAAGGATTTTGATGGGTCAATTCCAGGGCAGAAGATGATTGGGTAAGTTTAAAACTTTTATTTTTATGATTTCTTAAATATGTTGTTATCATGTTTTTGTATGTTAGTAGTATAATTGGATATAATATATTGTTAGTATATTGTTTTTTAGTATGTTGTTTACGTTAAATGGGTCAAAATCACCTAAACATACGCCACTAGATTTTTTTATTTTGATATGTTGCTACTATATTAGTTTGTGCTTTTAGTTAAAGGGGTCAAAATTACCCGAACAACACACGATAATTAAGTTAAAATGAATATTATATTTATTGGTAGTATTGTTGGTTTAGATGTTGAAATTTGGGAATTATTATCTTATATATACTTATAATTAAACATGTTGGTTTTTTCCATTTTACAGCAGTTATGCTGGCGAAATTTCATAAAAATATTAATATCTTTTTATTTTGTTCTTTAAAAATGCAGGAAAAAATTGAAAATCAATATGCCCAAATGCAAATGGAGGCAGGCGAGTCGCCTATAAATGAGATAGAATGTTTGGAGCTCGCCTTAGGACAAAGACGTGGTCATACGAGAGGTGTTGGCCGAAAAATAAAAAATATCTCTCATTATGAACCATCAAGTGGGTCGTCATCAAATCGGAATGAAGAAATGGAAGTCATAAGGCAACAAATGCGTGAAATAAAAGAAAGAATGGATGAATTTGAAAGAAGAAAATCAAATCTCGATAATGATGAAGATGATGGCAATTAGATGGTTAATTTGTTTGGTTTGTAAAAAATTAAAATGTTTACATTAGTAGGTATGTTTTTTGGTATGTAACTTGAATCATATTAATATTCGTAATATATTGTTCAAATTTGTATTAAAACCTGTAATATTGGGAGAATAATAGGAAAATAAAAAAAATTAATTTTTAAATTAAAACAGAGGGTCTATGGCGACGACATGTCGTCGCCGGTGGCCGAAAATTTTAAAATAAATTATTTTATTTTTATATAAATAATAATATATTGACTGCTAGACCTATGGCGACGACATGTCGTCGCCATAGACCTGTCGCCATAGACCTTTTCAAATTTTTTTTATTTAATTAATTAAATGTCAGAATATATGGCGACAAATCTATGGCGACGACACGTCGCCGCTATAGACCTCTGTGGCGACTGAGGTTGCGGCGACGACAAAAAACTGACCTATGGCTACGGGATTGTGGCTACCAGGGCTATGGCGGCGACATATCGTCGCCATAGCCTATGGCGACGACAAATGGGGTCTATGGTGACGACTTTTATCGTCGCTATAGAGTCAAATTCTTGTAGTGAAATGAAACTATAAAATAACAAAAATACGGTAAGTTATTTGTATTATTAATTTACTATATATACAAATATAATAATGATAATTACAAATAAAACCTAACCAAATCTTATGTTTTAACCATAAAAAAATTATGAGGACATGTAACTATGTTCTATTATTTATTTGTTGTTTATAACGAAAAACAACGAACATGTTAGAATAGAAATAATATATCCTAGAAAACAAGAAAAAAACACAGAAACATCAACTGTAAGAGAATTTTGTGGCGACAAGCGGCGTCGACATAGTAAAAGCCATATATAGCATCGCTACTATTCTAATGATATGAGCTACAACTGTGGCGGTACAAAAGCATCGACAAAAAAAATGAAAATGTAATTCATGTGCATGTATATTGTACCCCGAGATAGGACGAAGAAAACAAGAAAAAAAATGTTGCCACACAAGAGGCAAACAAGAAAGTAAGGGGGTGGTCGACGATGGTAGCGATATGAAGAGATAGGAGGGAGAGAAAATAATGAAAGAACTGTGAGACCATGCATATAAAATTAATAAAAACCCTAAAGTTATTGTGTTATTTTGTATAAAGTAAACCTAATCAAATTATATGTTTAATTTAGTTTAATTTAATTAGCAAATGAAGAGCTTATTACTTAATGTGTGTTTAATTGTTTTCAAATGTTGGTTAGGAAGAACTTAAGTTAAAAAATCTATACTTATTAATAAAATAATATATTTACTGTCAAGTGTCGTTTTCTTATGGGTCCATCATTTTAATTTTTCGCTTAAAAATATATCGATCCTTATTATTAGTCATAATTCATTTGGATAAAATTAACTATTACTATAATTACAAAGTGAGTGTTTTTTACTTAAATAGTATATATAGAACATTTATTTACCATAATAGGTGTTTAAAGAAGTAGCGTTGTATGTATATGATGTTTATTTTATCTTTTGTGTATATACTTATATAAATAAATATTACTATATAAAAATTTATGTTTAAAACAATTATATAATATATATTGTTATTTTAAAAAAAATACATAAGCCATTTATTTTCATAAAAACATCTTTTCTATATAATAGCACGTATTCTATAAATATAAGTTAAAAAAATACTGACTAAAGAGTATTAATATTTTTGTTTGAAAAAACATCACTGAAAAGGTTTTAAGAACACTTTCATAAAAAGAACTATAAAATATTTTTCAAGATCATGAGAAATGCTAAATTGATTTTTATTTTATTAAAACTTTATTATTTTAATTTTACTTAAATAACATTAGTAAAAATAAAATATTTTTATCCAATCATATTTATACTTATTAATAAAATAATAAATTTAGTGTCATCTGTCATTCTCTTAAACCTCTACTTTTTTTTTAATTCTCGTCTAAATATGTATCTGTTCTTAGTGTTAGTATAGGTTAATTTGACTAAAAGTCAACTTCTGATATAAGAGATATTCAGGAAAAATTTAAAAATTTAACCCTAAATTAGAGCACATCTTTTTTTTGGAAAACTAAATCATATCCGATATTTCTTCTTTCTTCAAATAATTTATTAACAAAATTATAGAAATCATCATTGATTTTTTTATCTATGAAATCAATTCCTTGATTGTGTGTTTCCATTAAATACTCGGTTTATATTCGAATCTTGATAAAAGTTATGAGATTTTTTCATCGACTTCTCACCAATTTGAAGAAATTCATGGGTATGTTTTTTTGAAAATGAAATCATACCCGATTCTAAAATATTTCTCAACAATCCCAGCTTTACGTCCGTCATGATTTGTCTTTATAAAATCTAATGATATCGCCTTTGACAGACTTCACCAATGTTCTCATTTTGGCTTCCGTTTCATCAAGTTTTCTTTAACAAAATGCATTTGTTTTTGTTATATTTGAGCATTCATCCTCTGCGATTATTATTTAACCTATCATTGTCTACAATTATGTTTTTGGATTAATATTATTTTATTTTTATTTTTTTATTTGAAGGTGATCTACTTCAACAATCCATTTGTGAAGAGGTATTACATACTTCTACTTTTTAAATTTTTTTATTTCCTTTTTATATGTACTATCATATTATTATTATTTTTGATTGAAATTCGTTTGAATGTGCAAATTGTTTTGATGTATCTAGGAGTAATATTGAAAATCGCATTCTTATTCTACGATTGACTTTGACATCTTCTTTTAAATTTCAAAGGACACAGCTCCTGTTAGTAGTGTGTTTTGCAATGATAATAAACAAGAGCCGAGGACAATCGTTATCCAAAGTTGGTTTGTTTTTAAATAGGGATTATGGTCAGCTCTATGTTGCATTATCTCGAGTTAAAAAGTAGACATAGATTAAAATTATTATATTAGATAATGATGGAAAAATCACCAACTAAACATCAAATGTTATATACAAATAAATTTTTGGATGTTTATGAATTTAAAATATTATTTTTTATGTTCAATTTAATTTGTTTATTACTTAAAGTTCTTATTTATAAGTTTATTTTATTCTATATTATACACCATTTAGACGTATAAATATTAATAGAGAAAACCTACTAATATTGGATGTAGCTAATGTTAAAAATTATATATAAAAGTCGATATATAAAGTATTATCAACAACATTATAACTTACGAACCTTTTTAAACGAAAACAATATTTTTGGATTGAAACCATACTGCGTTATACGGGTCTTTAGCCTAGTAATTCAATATATAAATCAGTGCAAACTTCATTACTGTTAATAATACAATTAACTCGCCAAGCTAGGACATAAAAGAATAAATAGGTTTTTTTTAATGTATAATCTAGATGAAAATTGTGATCAACACAAGGAAATTGATAGCAATGAACACTTCTTCATTAGTAAAAGTGCTTCACCTTTACAATGTCACTCTTTCTTTGTTGAAGATTCTTGGGTAATGCACGCAACAATAACCGTAAGATAACTGTAAATTTAACGTGTTGCCTTTATGATGCTCTAGAGTTTTGAGCAACAAAAAGATTGAAAAACTAGGTATGCTATTTCTTCCCACCTTAATTTTTATTTTTTTGACTTTCAAAAGAAAAGTTTATAACTTTGTGGTGGGGTATCTGGTTGTAGTGGATGGGGTGGTGGGTTAGTGGTAGTGGAAAGGGGTGGAGGTGTCTACTGGTGGATGGGTGGGTGGGTGGTGGTGTTTGGAGGTGGTAGAAGATGAAGATTAGGATAATCTTGAAAAGAATGTTAACTAGACAATGAATAGAGGACGGTTTTTGCAATAATACATGCCAATTATAATATGTATGTGGCTCAACAACCTAAAATCCATAGTGCTTAGTGGAGGGACCTAAAGTGCCTAGATATTACAAATCGTGTATGAGTTGTTTAATTTATGTTGTATGAAGATATGTTTTTAATACTTATATTGACCAATAGCCTCTTAGCTTGTAGTACAGTGGTCAAAAAACAAAGCTATTTTTTTTAAGTAAACACAAGTTCAATTCTGTTAGGGAGCGATTTAGAATGCTATAGTTTAAGATTAATAGTGTATGTTTACCATTAAAGAAAATATATAAAACAATATATAGTTTTTCTCTGTAAAAACCCTATTAATTAAACTGTTGCAAACATTGTTATGCGATTCAAAAGAGCCATAAAACACTCCAAAAAAAGAGATGGATTTTGATGCAGAAAGCACTTGAAAGAAAGCCCATTAGAACACAAAAGTCCAACAAGGGACTTCAATGAAGAATTGAAGAGAACGTGAAGGTTATGGTTACTATACTATTAATACAAGTATCACACATTCACACCTAAGAGAAATGGAAACCTCATCAGGATATTCTAACATAAGGGATATGACTCGGAGAATAAGAATAGAAGAACTTTACTATTACGGTCCAACATTAGGTAAGAGAAGTAGAAAGGAGTTGATGTTAGGGCTTTAAATAAGAGAAGTGAAATGAGTAATTTGAGTAATTGTAACTCATGCCTTTGTAATGGTGGTGTGTTAGGGTCACGTGACAAGAGCGGTAACAGCACCAACAATAGTAGATAGGGGTAAAAAAGAAGAGTAAAAAAAGGGATGATATATTAGTAAAAAGTTGAGGTATGTACACAGAATGCCATTCTTCAAGAAAAATATGTTAAGACAATTAAGTCAAACTAAAGAGATGCGCTAATGTATAATTACTAATGTTTTCACCAAGTCCATCAACTTAAAAGAAATGTTAGAGTCTAAACTATGTTCAATGAAAAAGTAGTCCGGCAACATACTTTCGTACTTCACTTGTTAGAATGTTTTGTTGAAGTCAAACATAAAGTCAACTAGAAGTCTGTAAGTTTGAGGTTGGTACGAGGCGATCGATAGAAATGAATTGACCCACAACTAGTATTCGATAGGAACTTAAGTTGCTAGCTTGTGTTTGTAGGAAGGAGAGTTAGTAACCCACTATATCTCTTTTTGATAGAAACATGTTAGCTAGGAACATGTTAGCATGGAGAGGGACTGTGTTAGCCTAGTTATTATAGTCCAAGGGCTAAGTTGTCTTTTCTTGTTCATGTTTGTATTTCTATTAGAACTTGTTGTTAAGGATTTTAATAAGACTAATATATGAATGATTAGTGATAATCTTCCATAATAGTTCTCAATCTTATTTATTTCGAGTGAATCACTTGAGATTCACGTTTAATAATTATAACGGAGCCACCACTTTAGTTCATTTTAAAGAAGGTGACCGTCATGTAGTTGGCTAAGATTGAAGTATGGTGTTGAAAAGTTTGATTTTCAATGAGAAAACTCTATCATGTTAAGGAGGTTTAAATGAGGTCATTATATTGTTGGTGTATTTGGGAATTTTGGAGGCTATTAGGGGTGAGACAAACTTACCCATGCTATCTGAGAAAGTGAAGAAGAGACTATGAAGAAGTGCCTTTGAGAGAGGTGTTAAAAGAAACCTCAAGTAATGAATTTGGACCAGGTTGAGAACTTATTTATGAGTAGATTTTCGCATTCTAAAATTTGTCCCTGAGCAAGTCTTTAGAAGATTATACCGTTAAGTTTAATAATTGGTTTTGGATCTTAAATAACATAATGGTAACACTAGGTGAAGAAGATAGAATAATTATCTTCTTGACCTTTTTACCTCAAGCATATGAATATTTTATGGATCTTGACGTATTGGAGACATTGCTTGTTGATGAAGGAAATTCTTACATCCATGAACTCAAAAGAGTTTGAAAAAAGGTTGGTACAAACGAAGAGTTTGAAGAAGGATTAATTGTAACAGGTATGTCACATCAAAGATTTTTAAAAAGGAAGAGTTTGAGTCGAGTTAAATTCAAAATTCAAGAAGAGATCTTCCATATGTCATTCTCAATTCACTTGAAAAAGATAGTATTGAAAGAAGAAAGATGAAATGAGAAGGATAGTAGTTCATTAAGAACTCATACACTCTATCATTATTGACATGAGAGTGCAAAATTTCTTATGGTATATAGCTAGTGTAGTGACTAGTAAAGATTGAATTATGGTTTTGGTCTCATACCATATGATACCTAATAAGGATTTCTTTAAAGAGTTGAAATGTATATAACTTAGATATAGGGATACTATTCATGGAATCCAAAAGTGTCACATCCCGTTTAGGCGGAATCACGGAGGTGCAACGTTTATGGTTTTCAACGCACAAGATTTAAGCAAACATTAAATGAATAAAAGTTAGATATCAAGAATTAGGAAGTGTACATCCTAGAATATAACTTTTAAATAAAATTTGCTTCTATAACATATTTTCATGTGTAATAAAAGAAAATCTTTAAAATGCTAGTATCCAATTTGTATGCACGTGCTTGCTAAACCTGTTCCCTGATATGATTAGGTAACTGAAAAACACATTTAAAAGGTATTAACATAAAGTTGGTGAGCTCAAAAATCTTAACGACACGTTGTAATTAATTTCCTTTGTAAAACCACGATAAACATAACAAGCCCCCAGTGATCATCATAGACTAGCTAAGACATACGAAGTAATGTGTACACCAAGACACCATAACCAAACCAAGACGTACTAACATTTTACCCATCCCACGCCTAATCAGACAATGAGAAACATTAGAAAATATGCGCTCGTTTGACCAAGCGGGTCAGAGGCGACTAACCACGAGAGGGTTGTCACACCCAATATCGCTATTCATATAACCCATGGTCACACAAGGTTAATGATTATGGTAGTACTAGCAGGAAATTACATGCAATTGCAAATAAAGTAAAGTACTCATGGAACACATATTAATCACATATTCGATTGTGTCTCGTTTTCTTTTTATCGTTCAAGTAATAGTATTTTTTTGGTAATGTAACATATTTCCCCCAAGTATAAAAACAGTAAAACAAAAATGGCTGTAAACTCACCTGAAAGTAATGCAAATTCTAAGAATAAGCTCGGAAAGTAGAAGTGCCCTAACAATTCAGAACTCCTTAGGGTCTAAAGTAATACACTAGCATCCAATTTGATAAAGATTAACATTTACCCAACTAGCTAGACACATTTAGAAACAATTTGTATTTAAATATGTGACTTACCGACCCGTTGGTGATTTATCTTAGAATTAAACGAATTGTATTTATATAAATATATAATACAGTATATATGGTCATCTCATAATCCATACATATTAGTACTTAGGTTTACTAAATACACTACAAGAAATGTGACCAATAGCGGTGACCTGGATAGCGGTATTAGCGGCGACGCCAATAGCGGCGACATGATCCGATCCAGACGCTTCCACTTAATTCTGGCCGTTGATTACTCCCATATCTAACGGCTAGGGTTATATCGTACAAAACCAATAGTGGCAACATGTCGCCACTATTGGTGTAGTTATTACCCGGGATCTTTTCCCTCTCCCCCGATCATTCGCGCCCAACTCCTTCCGCACCACTACCGCCGCACCTTCCTGTGCTCCCCTGCCCTCCCCACGCCGACCGTCGAGCGGCCACCCTCCCCAACGCCAACCGCCGAGCCCTGCTCTTTCCACCACCGCACCTTCCTTGTAACGCCCGTACTTTTTGTTGTTTCATTTTTAGTCCTTGTACTTTGTAATTCATCAATTCATACCCTTGTACTTTTGAGTCTTGATCAATGGAAGTATTATTAAAAGTTATTCCATATACATGTATGAAACACATGCTTAAAAGAAATGTTATATGCATTCAAATATACTTACGACACGCTGTAAATATAAATTCAGTCGGAATCATACGTAACCGGGTGTTCATGAACGAACCCAACCAACTTGTAAACAAGCCCAAATATTTAAAATATAATTAAGGGTCTTAAAACACGTAAAATAACCCAAAAGAAAAGCCCGAAACCAAGTCCAATGGTCCAAGCTTAACAAAAACACAAGTTTGTGATCGTAACTCTCGAACCGTATCAAGATCAATGCGCCAAACCCAATTCTCAGTACCATGAATGTTAAATTACTCTTCTACATATGAAAGTACTCTGAAAATGGTGAACGTATAAAAAACCGCGTGCAAAACGGAGTTATAACGAAGCGGGAATCGCGAAAACAAGTTTGATGGTTTTGTTGACTAGTCAAACCGAAACCCACTCGGGTTTAAGCCCATTTTCCCTTTTTTTAACCTAATTAAAGCCCATTAAATCCAACTCCTTCCCTTTATAAACTAGCCTCCACCCACACAAAACACTTTTACATTCCACATCCCACCAAAACACTCTCAAATTCTCTCAAGGTTCTCCTCTTCTTCACAAAAATTCAGCACAAAACCTTCAAGGTTAGAACACCATTCTAACCCATTTTTCTTGCTTCTAACACTTAAACCTTGCATCTAGCTTCATGGATACACCTCTAGGACTATCCCCAATGACTTTGCCTTGGTAACATTGAGTGGAAGCCATCTATAATTAGGTCCAAAGCTAGTTTTACAAGGCTGAATTTTTATTTTGTTTTTGTCCTTGATGTTTTTAATCTTTTAACAAGCTTTAATCTTATTTTAAAATATACTAAACCACTTGGAACAAACCATGGACTATCCTCTAGGTTTACAATGGTAAACACTAAGGGGGAGGCACCTAAAATGGGTTCCCAAGTGGCTAAACTTTATGAAATTGTTGCTCTTGAGTTTACCTTGTTTAAACTTGGATTTTCTTTGAACCAAACCTTGTCTCCAACAAACCTCAATGTTGGATGACTTGAGTTAAGGTAAAAATCCAGAAATGAATGAGTTTTGAACTTAACTTTATGTCTTTTTATTACTCAAGTAATCTAACATAACAACAAGTGTGATAAACCAAACTAAGTATTCAACTTTACCATGTTGAAAAGCTTATGTTAAGGTTCAAATGGCAATCTTGAAGAACTTTGGTTCTTCAAGTAGGGCTTTCCCACCATAACTCACCCGGATTACTTAAGATATTATATGTAGTATATCTATACTTTAAACATTAAAACTATTATACAAGTATTTACAAAGGTTTGTGGATTATTACCCTACCTTCGTATCTCATGACCTCCTTCGAGGAGGGTACACTAACGTACTAACTTTACCATCTGAATCTCCAACACTGGTTGGTGAATTGTGTTTTGGTCCGCCATTGGCGATACATGACTTCTATGATTCTATATACATACATACAAGTACTCTAATCCGACTCTAAGACAAACCCGTTTTCCTTGTTAGGTTCACCGGTGTCTAATCCTCCCAAATCCATCTACTCACGACTCGGAACTTTTCCTATCGAAACCGTGAGTATACTTCACCCCTTTTTGTTTTATCACTTTTGGGTTGCAACATGTTACTTATTTAAATACACTCACTTATACATTCAAGCAATACATTCAACACTCAATCTAAATACATGCTTAGTTATGCTATTTGTGAATACATACTAGTTATTCACTCTTATGCATTCTAGTACAACCGCCCTCAACATTTATAGCGCTATAGGACTAGCACATCCGCCTATTTGTATAATGGGTTTATGTTAAATTTTCATTCAATCGATACCTATTCGTTGTGACGATGTGGTACATATACTTGTGGACACTATGGTTGATTATTAGGTAATGCATGCTAGCTTTAATTTCAAATTAGTATACTAAACATGCGGATTGAGATTTTATTCATACTTATGCTATGTTTTTAAACTTGTATGCTCACCAACATATTTGTGTTGACGGATATTTTATGCATGTTGCAGGAAATGAATGAAGGTTTATGCAGGAAAATACTTAGGTGGACTTAGAAACACACCTAGATTTTATCCAAATTTTATGTTATGATGTAACTTGTCTTTTTCTTGGATTGTACTTCATTTTAAGACTATGTAATGTTTGTTTTAGAATCAATGAAATGAAATTTGGAATTTAACATATTGACACTTTAAATACTATGTTGACTTTGAACAATCTATCACTATCCCGCCCCGATATTTCCGCCATCGGTTGGGGTGTGACATATTGGTATCAGAGCCATAGTTATAGAGAATTAGTAAAACTTTCATATTTGACCTAGACTATAACTTAGGACTCCCGGTATACATGCTTAGGCTTATTTGATTTATTTATTATCTATTGCCTAAAAATACTTGAAATCCTACCTTACACTACTTTCATAATATCTCTTGACCTCAAAAGATACTTTCTTTGTGCGTGAAGGAGACAACTACAAGAAGACACTCATATTTCACAAAAGAAACGACATCATCGAATAAAGGGTGATTCCTATATTTGGTGACGACTTTCAATCCGCCTACATTGGTTTTTGTTTTTGTTTTTGTTTTTGAAATTTCATCATTGAGATAGGAGTGACTTCCTTAACTTAATGATCATTTCACGCATCTCTTTCTGGTGGACCCTTAACCATTGAGTTAAGTAACAACCACAACTTCGGAACGACACCATCAAGCTAGGAGTGAAGTCCATATCTTGATGACTAGTTCCATTCCATGATTTTTCAATCCCTCTAAAGTCTCAGATTTTCTAATGACTAAGGATATGTAGTAACCAGAAGGGTGAATATCGATAACCGACTTGTCGGCGAGAATATTCTACCTATAGGCCAAAGCATGAATCCCGAACTCAAAGGTTTCTCTGACCACTTTGGTTAGTCAAAAGTTCTATACCCGAACTACTCCAAATGCAACCAAACCTCTTTTGTACTTAAATTTGTTTCATATGTTTTGATTTTTTTTCCCATGTTAAGCTTTTATCCTTTACAACCTCAAGCTTCACGCGTCGAACTACTCTCCCGTAATCTAAAACACTAATAATACTCATAAGTTGAAAAAAAAATATACTAAGTCTCTATATTATTGTTTACTTTTAACTTCCAATGTGGCTTATATTTTATTTATGAGAGAATATGATACATACATGCTTACGTGACATACTATCATGACTAAAATGTGTAAAATTATTTTTCTCAAAAGCTATTGATTCAAGTCTCATCCTTTCCATTAAACGTTTTATAGATGGATCGTCGTTCGAAAAATAATTCCAACAAGAAAATGATTGCCTTCATGGCAACCCAAATGGCGCGTGTCATCCCTAATATTGTAAGACAAGTCCAAGCTACTCCTAGCCCAAATCACTCGGCTGACTCCCAACTTAATACATCAAAAACCCCTACCTTCAACTATAAACACTTCAAATCTTGTGGCCCTGAACCCTTCACCGACGAAGAAGGTGCTTCGAAGATGCTTGAATGTCCCGATAAACTGAGGACTGCAAGTGCCACCGGTGTCTTCCAATCAAGGGCACTTGAATGGTGGAAAAGTGAAAGAACCACCCGTGGCAACGATGTCGCCTTTGCCCTACCTTGGGAGAAGGTAAAAGAACTCATGCTTGAGGAGTTTTGCCCCTCTCACGAGATGCAAGGTCTCGAGGAAGAGTTTTGGAAACTTAAACAAACTGGAGGGAACAACCAAATCTATACCACTAGGTTCAAACAACTTAGCATCCTTGTTCCCCACCTTGTAAACACAACCGATAGGGCCATTGCTAAGTATATTAGAGGCCTTCCCCCACTTGTTCGTGACTCCGTCACTGCAGCCGAGCCATTCTCCCTTAAGAGAGCCATTAGGTTGGCGGCTACCATTTCCGATAATCTTATAAAAGATGGAATTTTGTCCTTTAAAGGTTCCTCAAAAACCTTCCACCAAGTAATTTCTACCACACCCGATGAAACCAAAGATACCAAAACCTCTTCCAAACCCAATAATCGTGGAAAGAAACGTAAGCTACATAGCCGCAACTATGCCATGACCACCCCAACAACTCAAGCTCTTATCCAACCCACTCAAGAACAACCCAAACAAAATTACACCGGTTCTTTTCCCAAATGTAACACTTGCCAATACCACCACCTGACTATTTCCAAGTGCCTTCATTGCACGACGTGCAATAGGTTTGGTCACTTTGCTTCGGCATGTCGAAATGGCGCGAATACGCAAGGAAACCTAGCTCAACCTACCAATAACCAAAAACCCCCGGTGAATACCAATGTCCGTGCATGTTACAAATGTGGAGATCCAAACCACCTTGCCAACCAATGCCCACCCAACAATCAACACAAAGTACCGGTTACGTGTGGACTTGCATTCAATATCAACGTTAATCAAGCTCGAAATGAAAATGACGTCGTAAACGGTATGTTTCTTGTTAATGGAATTTATGCTTCAACGTTGTTTGATACGGGTGCTGATAAAAGTTTTGTATCCGAAAAATTTGAACCAATGCTTAAATGTACACGCTCTAAATTACTAAAATCTTTCACCGTTGAAGTCGCTAACGGCAAATTCGTGTCTGTTGATTTCATTCTTACTAATTGTGTTCTTAGCCTCAACAACCATGATTTTCCTATCGAGCTCATCCCAATGAAATTAGGAAGCTTTGATGTCATAGTAGGTATGGATTGGCTTGCCAAAGTCCGTGCTGAAATTGTTTGTTTCGAAAAGTATATTCGCATTCCACTTCTGTCTGGTGACACTTTAAAAATCTATGGGGAGAAACCAACTAAAGAGCTAAAACTCATGTCTTGTATGGAAGCTCGAAAATGCATTCGTCAAGAATGTGTTGCCTTTTTGGCCCATGTTGTTATGGAGAAGGAAACGGGTAAAAGTGTAAAGGATATTCCCGTCATTTGTGATTTTCCCGATGACTTCCCCGAAGACCTACCTGGTCTTCCTCCTGATCGTTCCATGGATTTTAAAATCGATCTTGTTCCTGGTGCTACACCAGTTGCAAAATCTCCTTATCGGCTCGCACCACTCGAAATGCAAGAACTAGCTAGTCAACTCCAAGAGTTGGTTAACAAAGGTTTTATACGTCCTAGCTCATCCCCTTAGGGTGCTCCGGTCCTTTTTGTCAAAAAAAGGATGGTACTTTTCGTATGCGCATTGATTATCGCGAGCTCAACAAACTCACCATCAAAAATCGTTACCCTCTTCCTCGCATCGATGATCTCTTTGACCAGCTCCAAGGAGCAACGTGCTTTTCAAAAATCGACCTTCGTTCGGGTTATCATCAACTTCGTGTCCACGAAGAGGACATTCAAAAACCGCTTTTCGTACTAGGTATGGTCATTACGAGTTCATGGTTATGCCTTTCGGTTTGACAAATGCACCCGCAGCCTTTATGGACTTGATGAACCGAGTGTGTAGACCCTATCTGGATCGTTTTGTCATTGTATTCATTGATGATATCCTGATTTACTCAACCAAAACCGAACATGAGCGTCATCTGCGTTTGGTCTTGGAACTCCTTCGAACCAAAAGACTCTATGCCAAATTATGAGTTTTGGTTGAAAGAAGTTCAATTCCTTGGTCACATCGTAAACGAGAAAGGGATCCATGTCGACCCTGCAAACATTGAAGCTGTCAAAAGTTGGGTCGCTCCGAAAAATCCTACCGAAGTTCGTTCTTTTCTTGGGTTGGCAGGTTACTACCGTCGTTTCATCTCCAACTTTTCCAAAATTGCGGTTCCTCTCACTTCGTTGACCCAAAAAAAGAAATCTTTCGTGTGGGGTCCTGAACAAGAAAATTCATTCCAAACTCTCAAGTAAATGTTATGCGATGCCCCTATCCTAGCACTCCCAAACGGAAATAATGACTTTGTTACCTATTGTGACGCCTCCAATCAAGGACTCGGTTGTGTTCTGATGCAACGTGACAAAGTCATTGCCTATGCATCGAGACAACTCAAGGTTCATGAAAAGAACTACACAACCCACGATCTCGAACTCGGTGTTGTTGTTTTCGCTCTTAAGATATGGAGACACTACCTTTATAGTACTAAATGTGAGGTCTTCACCGACCATAAGAGTCTCCAACATATCTTCAATCAAAAGGAGCTCAACATGCGTCAACGACGATGGGTCGAACTGTTAAGCGATTATGATTATGAAATCCGTTATCATCCCGGTAAAGCAAATGTTATGGCCGATGCTCTTAGCCGAAAGAGTCATGACAAGGCCAACATCATGTGCTTGACCAACCGTCTCCGTTGTCTACAAATCCAAACCGACATCCAATCCCGTATCCGTGAAGTGCAACATTCATCAATCGTTGAAAATAATTTATACAATGAAATGCAATGTGGAGCCGAACACCACCTTGAGTCTAAATCCAACGGAATTCTTCATTACCTTGATCGTATATGGATTCCAAATCGTGACAATTTTTGTGCCCTTGTGATGAGTGAAGCACATAAGTCACGATATTCCATTCATCCCGGTGCCGACAAGATGTATCAAGATCTTCGTCGTACTTATTGGTGGTCGGGTATGAAGAAGGATATCGCTCTCTTTGTGGCTAAGTGTCTCACTTATTCAAAAGTTAAATCCGAACATCAACGTCCTTCTGGATTACTCGAACAACCAGAAATTCCGATATGGAAATGGGAAAGTATTGCCATGGATTTCATCACCAAACTCCCGCGAACATCATCCGGGCATGATAGTATTTGGGTGATCATTGACCGATTGACCAAATCTGCTCATTTTCTCCCAATTCATGAAGATTACTCTCTTGAGAAACTAGCTCGTATCTATACTGCAGAAATCGTCAGCCGTCATGGTATTCCTCTAGACATCATTTCCGACCGAGATGGTCGTTTCACTTCCCACCTATGGCGATCTTTTCAATCAGCTTTAGGAACTCAACTCAATCTTAGTACGGCTTTTCATCCTCAAATGGATGGTCAATCCGAACGTACTATCCAAACCCTCGAAAATATGCTTCGATCGTATGTCATTGATTTTGTTGGAAATTGGGATGTACATTTGCCATTGGCTGAATTTTCGTACAATAACAGTTATCACTCGAGTATCAAAATGGCACCATTTGAAGCTCTTTATGGACGAAATTGTCGATCACCCATTTGTTGGCATGAGATTGGTGAGGCACAAATCACTAGACCTGAACTCATTCAAGAGACGACGGATAAGGTCTTGCAAATCCATGATAACATGATCAAAGCAAGACACCGTCAGAAGGATTATGCTAACAAAAAAACGTAAACCCATGGAATTTGAAGTCAGTGATCTCGTACTCCTTAAAGTATCTCCTTGAAAGGGAGTAGTGCGTTTTGGTAATAAAGGAAAGCTTACACCCCGATACCTAGGTCCTTTCAAAATCCTTGAAAGAGTAGGTAAAATGGCTTATCGACTTGACCTACCGCAAGAGCTTAGCAATATCCATCCAACATTTCATGTCTCAAATCTCAAAAGATGTCTAGCTGATGAAAGTCTTCATGTCCCAATTAATGAGATTCATATTGATGAGACCATGCACTTCGTTGAGAAACCGGTAGAAATCATGGACCGTGAAATCAAACAACTCAAGCATAGTCGTATTCTTATAGTCAAAGTACGTTGGGAAGCAAAGCGTGGTGCTGAATTTACTTGGGAATGGGAAGACCAAATGAAAGCCAAGTACCCGCACCTTTTTTATTCAGAATCTACTTCTTAGTGAAATTTCGGGACGAAATTTTCTAAAGTAGGGAACTGTAACGCCCGTACTTTTTGTTGTTTCATTTTTAGTCCTTGTACTTTGTAATTCATCAATTTATACCCTTGTACTCTTGATACTTGATCAATGGAAGTATTATTAAAAGTTATTCTATATACTTGTATGTTACACATGCTTAAAAGAAACGTTATATGCATTCAAATATACTTACGACACGCTGCAAATATAAATTAAGTCGGAATCATACGTAACGGGGTTTCATGAACGAACCCAACCAACTTGTAAACAAGCCCAAATATTTAAAATATAATTAAGGGTCTTAAAACACGTAAAATAACCCAAAAGAAAAGCCCGAAACCAAGTCCAATGGTCCAAGCTCAACACAAACACAAGTTTGTGATCGTAACTCTCGAACCGTATCAAGATTAATGCACCAACCCAATTCTCAGTACCATGAATGTTAAATTACTCTTATCCATATGAAAGTACTCTGAAAATGGTGAACGTAGAAAAAAACCGCGTGCGAAACGGAGTTATAACGAAGCGGGAATCGCGAAAACAAGTTTGATGGTTTTGTTGACTAGTCAAACCGAAACCCACTCGGGTTTAAGCCCATTTTCCCTTTTTTTAACCTAATTAAAGCCCATTAAATCCAACTCCTTCCCTTTATAAACTAGCCTCCACCCCCACAAAACACTTTTACATTCCACATCCCACCAAAACACTCTCAAATTCTCTCAAGGTTCTCCTCTTCTTCACAAAAATTCAGCACAAAACCTTCAAGGTTAGAACACCATTCTAACCCATTTTTCTTGCTTCTAACACTTAAACCTTGCATCTAGCTTCATGGATACACCTCTAGAACTATCCCGAATGACTTTGCCTTGGTAACATTGAGTGGAAGCCATCTATAATTAGGTTCCAAGCTAGTTTTACAAGGCTGAATTTTTATTTTGTTTTTGTCCTTGATGTTTTTAATCTTTTAACAAGCTTTAATCTTATTTTAAAACATACCAAACCACTTGGAACAAACCATGGACTATCCTCTAGGTTTACAATGGTAAACACTAAGGGGGGAAGCACCTAAAATGGGTTCCCAAGTGGCTAAACTTTATGAAATTATTGCTCTTGAGTTTACCATGTTTAAACTTGGATTTTCTTTGAACCAAACCTTGTCTCCAACAAAACTCACTGTTGGATGACTTGAGTTAAGGTAAAAATCCAGAAATGAATGAGTTTTGAACTTAACTTTATATCTTTATTACTCAAGTAATCTAACATAACAACAAGTGTGATAAACCAAACTAAGTATTCAACTTTACCATGTTGAAAAGCTTATGTTAAGGTTCAAATGGCAATCTTGAAGAACTTTGGTTCTTCAAGTAGGGATTTCCCACCATAACCCACCCGGATTACTTGAGATATTATATGTAGTATATCTATACTTTAAACATTTAAACTATTATGCAAGTATTTACAAAGGTTTGTGGATTATTACCCTACCTTCATATCTCATGACCTCCTTCGAGAAGGGTACACTAACGTACTAACTTTACCATTTGAATCTCCAACACTGGTTGGTGAATTGTGTTTTGGTCCGCCATTAGAGATACATGACTTCTATGATTCTATATACATACGTACAAGTACTCTAATCCGACTCTAAGACAAACCCGTTTTCCTTGTTAGGTTCACCGGTGTCTAATCCTCCCAAATCCATCTACTCACGACTCGGAACTTTTCCTATCGAAACCGTGAGTATACTTCACCCCTTTTTGTTTTATCACTTTTGGGTTGCAACATGTTACTTATTTAAATACACTCACTTATACATTCAAGTAATACATTCAACACTCAATCTAAATACATGCTTAGTTATGCTACTTGTGAATACATGCTAGTTATACACTCTTATGCATTCTAGTACAACCGCCCTTAACATTTATAGCGCTATAGGACTAGCACATCCGCCTATTTGTATAATGGGTTTATATTAAATTTTCATTCAATCGATACCTTTTCGTTGTGACGATGTGGTACATATACTTGTGGACACTATGATTGATTATTAGGTAATGCATGCTAGCTTTGATTTCAAATTAGTATACTAAACATGCGGATTGAGATTTTATTCATACTTATGCTATGTATTTAAACTTGTATGCTCACCAACATATTTGTGTTGACGGATATTTTATGCATGTTGCAGGAAATGAATGAAGGTTTATGCAGGAAAATACTTAGGTGGACTTAGAAACACACCTAGATTTTATCCAAATTTTATGTTATGATGTAACTTGTCTTTTTCTTGGATTGTACTTCATTTTAAGACTATGTAATGTTTGTTTTAGAATCAATGAAATGAAATTTGGAATTTAACATATTGACACTTTAAATACTATGTTGACTTTGAACAATCTATCACTTATCCCGCCCCAATATTTCCGCCATCGGTTGGGGTGTGACATTCCTCCCCTGCCCTCCCTACCGACCACTACCCACCGCCGCAGCTCCATCCGGCCCCCTCCTCCTTACCCACCCGCCATAGGCCCATCCTCCACTGTCCAGTCTCCCCATCCTGAAGCAGCCTTTGAACCGACCACCATCATCGTTTGTAAGATTCTAATCACCATTATAAATTTTTAGTTGTAATTGTTCATAGTTTTCTGATATTTTTCCCCGATCTATGTATATGATGTTTAACTAGCTTAACCGTCAACCATCACGCGGGTACTACCGCTGCTAAATCATCTTGTGAAGCTACTGTAAGGTTTATTTGTAAAGCTGATGCAACCCAAACACCCAAAGTTCCTGCATGCATGCACAAGTGTACTGAAGTGGAATGCTTCGGAAGTTTCACACACTGCCTTAGAAATTACTCTAAGTGTGAAGTCTTCCGAAGCTAAGACCAATTTCTTCCGAAGCCAAAGATGAAGTCTTCCGAAGCTTCAAAGACTAAGTCTTCCGAAGCCAGCTATTGAAGACAGATTTCTTCCGAAGACTTTTGAACACATGCTTTATCTTATGTACTTTTTGCCTAAAGCTGGACCACTTTCCGCTGCAACTCTGATAAGATACCAGCTTTACAATAGTTGGTGAAAGGTCCATGCTTTTGGTAACTGTACATTGAGGTCTTGAGTCTGTAACTTTCCACTTTATGTATTTTATCCTTTTTGTAATATATTAGGATATGAGCTATGACATGTCATAGTCACTAGTCAAAAGAAATCTGCCTTTTGACTTTACATTGATTTTGTTGTCTAGATATGTATCCAGCTGGCATTCAAAGTATGGCCGACTGTAGGTTGTAGTATAAGTATTTTTAGTCCTTGTATCTTATTTGTAGAACTTTTGTAAACACTTGTAAGGAACTAGAGAGCAATATACATCTACCTTGAAAACCAATTACTTGTGTTGTTCTTGTTCTGTCTCATTTACACTTTTGTTTTTTAGTTCTCAAAACAGACTTTTCTAGTTCCCCATTTGAATTGTTAAGTGTTGTTATACACTCTCCTCTTTATGTTGTTGTGTTGTAAGTGCATACCATTCACCCGATCCTGCAATTGGTATCAGAGCCTTTCAGGCTCTTGATATAAGATCTCACCATCTTAAGATCCCTCACACACACAAAATACTTAACCCTTCAAATGGCAGTTATCTCTAAAGCTGATATGGAAACTGGAACCATGACAAAGTCCCCACTGATCACTCCTGATGACTTTGACACTTGGTGCCAAAGAATGGAAGGCTTTATCAAGTGTCAAGACTCAAGAATGTGGGAATCTGTTGTCACTAGACCTTACATACCAAAAACTCCTTCAGCTGCTACTGGAGGTAGTATGATCCCCAAGGCTGTGGCTGACTACTCAGAAGAAGATAGAAAGAGAATAGAGATTGTATGGCATTCTCAGTGGATACCAGATGGAGATGAACATGCAAGGTTTATCTGGTAACTCCAGCAATCAAATGGGTTCAGCCCTTCATGTGACTGAAAGGGATAGCATAGAACCCTAACATCATCTTCTATGCTACCCAGACATCCCACAAAAGGGTCATTTCATCACCTTCCTGGAGACACCAAGGGAGAACTATACTCAAGGAAGCCCATTCTAAGAGACAAGTTCTTCTCAAGCCTTTATGTCTTCTGATGAAAGTTGTGGCAGTTTCCTATTCACCCTTGAAGACCTGGACTGTATCCATCCAGATGATCTGGAGTACATGGAGATAGTCCAGCAAATGGCTCTTCTCACTCATAGAGCCAAGAGATTCTACAAGCAGACAGGAAGGAAGTTTCCAAGCAGTACCACCAGTGGAAAGTTTGGGTTGGATAAAAGAAAAGTTAAGTGTTACAACTGTAACTTGATGGGTCACTTTGCTAGGGAATGCAAGGCACCAAGAACAAATGGTGGACAAGCACAATCCAGACCAAACTACACTGATAAAGCTACCCAGAATGAGAAGCCAAAGCAGCAAGCTGCAGTTGCTGTTGAAGAAGAAGGCTTTGACTGGAGTTTTCAGGTGAAATATGCACCTCCAAACCAAGCATTAATGGCTAACCATGATAAAACCAAGGTATTGGAACATCTCTGTACTCCTAAATGTATTGCTAAAGACAACAGATACAGGTCCTATAACTTAGAAATAAGATCTGATCTTGAGTCCCTAAACATCTTGAAATCTGATTTTAGAAAGGCTGAAAATGATTATAAGTTAAAGATAGAAGGCATAGAGAAAACCATTTCAGTCCTAAAACTAATAAATGCTTAAGGCGTAGCTCGACATGAAAGAGTTGGGTAATGCTAAGAAAACCTACTAAAAGAAAATTCATAGGTAAAGAGACCTTATAAGACATAATATAAATAAAACTTATTAGGAAAATTAGATTTTAATAATCCAAACTACTACTTATTTATTGATAATAATACATACTATTAGTTTGATCGTTAAACTCAACTTTTAGTTTTATTATCAATGACAAAGTAGCATAACAATCATACATTCACACTCAATTTGTATTTTTATTAGACTCGATCTAGGTTTCATGTTTTTTTCATTTAATTCATATTCATTACTGCGAACGAAATGAAATGCAGATATCGTAAATACTTGATGATTATGTTACCTTGACTGTTATTGGTAATAAAAGAAAACGTTGTGACTTCTACTAGTTAAATTAATAGTATGAATTATTATCAGCCAATGAGTAGTAGTTTGGATTATTAAAATCCAATTTAACAACTTCTTACCTAAAGATGTTAAATACATTTTTTATGGATTAAAACAAAACTGTGATATCTTTTTTTGGTTAACACTTCAAGCTACCAACTAGAGATTCTCCACAAACTAAGTTTAAGTTGATGATACGGATTTTTAGGGTCTTGAGTGGTCCTAGGAAAGTTGGGCTAATGTTTGCTTCACAACGAGGGTAGGATTCTTGGGTAAGTTGATGTTGATTTTGTAAAAGATCATGATGAAGGATATCTATAAGTCCTAAGTGTTATGCTTTTCAAGTTTCGGAAGTGTTATGAGTTGAAAGCAATCATTACAATATAGTGTAGCTTTGTCAGCTTCTAAAACTGAGTATGTATATATGTAGTTTTAAGTAAAGTTGTAAATGTAGCTATATGGCTTAATGACTTGTGACAAAACTTGAGATTGAGGACAAAGATGTAATGGTTTTACGTGATAACTAGAGTGTTCTGCTTTTATTTAAAAAAACTCATTTTCAAATTGTATTTATCAATTTTTGTTGATTAAATAGAACAACTCGTTGGTGATGATGTTACATGTAAATTTGGATTCTCAATCTTACTTTTTTGACGTTTTAGAGTGAATCCATTGAGATTCATTTTCGACATCACCTGTTAATCTGTTATCACATGTGGGCTTCATAAACTAAATGTTCTTATAATAAGTATATAGAAGTATAAGTAAAGATCCAAACAGAGCTTAATCTGAGCATGCAAGAATCCCTTAATGGATCTACTAAGATCCCACCGCCAGATTAGTTTAATTAATTAGGTGGATAGAATTATGATAACTAAGAACAAGTGCCTTTTAACTAATCATTTCATGCATGCCTGCATTAACCGAGTCTACACAAGCACCAAATTCCAAACAATACATATACAAATATAGACCACCACTAACAGAAGTCATAAGTTGCTGAAAATGACCTATATAAGTTTAGTAGTTGTTGGACGTTGGTTATTATTTATGTTGTTATAAAGATTTGAGAATGTTCCATATGCAAAAGATAATTTAAGTTTATTGTGCATGTATCTCTTTAAATATTATTCAACAAAGCACTAAAAGGATCAAGAATACACAAAAAAAGTGAAAGAAAAATCATATAATGCTCAAGATTAACCATAATTAAAAGTGGTGTCCCGGTTGCAGCTACCAAATATCGTTACAAAACGAGAAAAATAAAGCCCACTTAGTCGTTTAAGGAATTGATCAGATCACTTTGTAATGTATGATCACATGCTAATGGTGTCTAGGGTCAGGACCACCGGGGCTCCTTCTATTGATCTTATAACGAGTTCTAAGTTCCTCCATATTATGACGTTGCGTACTTTCTTCTAAAATCTCTCTTGCTTTGTGTATTAACACTCCTCCGTTTGATTGATCTTTTGACAATATTGTGGTAAGGATGCGCGTTTCTGAGATTGTAAATGAAAGTATAACTAGATATAGAAAGAACCAAAACCTTGTGGGAGCTGCCATTTGTTTTCGTTAGTAGCTAGTAAAGTCTGAAAATGAGTGGTGATGGTAGAGATGAGTTGTTAGGATTCTTGTACTTATATAGACATCCAATGATACATACTTTGGTTTTTTATTGTAGTAGCAATTTAAAGTGCAGCCACTTTGGTACGTTAGTGAGTATATTGCAATTTGTTAGGTAAGTGTTTTCACTATTTCATTATAAACCTCTTCTCTCTCTCTCTTTCTCTCTCTATCTCTCTCTCCCCCTCTCTCTCCCCCCCCCCCCCCCTCCTCCTCTCTCTCTCTCTCTCTCTCTCTCTCTCTCTCTCTCTCTCTCTCTCTCTCTCTCTCTCTCTCTCTCTCTCTCTCTCTCTCTCTCTCTCTCTCTCTCTCTCTCCGTCTCTCTCTCTTACTTTTTGTGAGAACCTATTTTTACACGTGTGTAAATATATGTAAAAGATATAAATATTTTATACATATATATGTAATAAAAAGTTCTTACAATTCTCATAAAATTAAAAGTTATTATTTATTTTTAATTTATGAAAACTGTGAAAACCTTATTTACACGTGCATGAAAAAAATCTCATTTACACATGTGTAAAATAAAGTTTTTAAAGATCTTACAAAAAAATAACGCACACTCACACATTACTAATTGTCTTTTACTATAGTGTGCATATTGAAAAAAAGATGATCTTCTTTCCCCTAGATAGAGTACCTACGTATAACACCATGACAGTTTTCTGGCCACCTTTTAGTTCTCAGGAATAAAGAAATGACCAACCAATCTGCATGAAGAAATGTGACAATATTAATCACATTGCATATCGTCTTTAAGCTGGGTTCCATTACAACCTTTGATTTGGTATTCCTATGTCACTAATGTTTGGCCTTATGCAATGGGCCTACAACTATTTGTTAAGCTGAGGTGTATATACTAATATACTTGCTTTTTTGGTCTAGCTAACACTTATATATTCCCATCAAGTATTCTAGCTCTTAAACATATTGTTTCTTTTTGGCTGCGCGAATGAAAACTTGCACTCTCCAGCCTATCGAAGGGCGAATGTTTGGATTGACGTAAACTAAATCTTCATTGGTTTTGGGCAAATATATTATTAGGCATGATCAATTCTAGTTTTTTATAGTTTGAATGATTATCCAACTAGAGATGTTTAATAACCTTTTGTTCTTACAAACTAGCAGACATATTTCCAAAAAAAATTCTCTGGTAACCAATTTAAGGTTCTTAACACTTCCGATCTCTTGGTTATCGAGTAATCACTCAATGAAATGAAGGGTCAAGGAAAATAAATTAAATGAAGCATATATCTTGAAGCTATTGACAGCAAAAAAGAAACCATGTAACCAACTATAAACAAATTGATAACATGTAAACATTGACATGTAATATAAGCATTAACAGCATATTATCATATTGGTGACCAGCTAACTTAATTTCAATATTCAGCATTTCAAAGATATGTAAACTTTGACTTTTTTCAAGGGGCATGTCTTTGCTCCCCATCTCAATATTTATTTATTTAATTATGTACTTTTGTGGATGAAAAAGATAGAAGAAAGTGCCCCCATCAGATGATATGTTAGATAAACAATATTGGTTATAGTTTATAGCATAAAAGTGCCCCATCAGATGATATGTAATGGGCACAATAGAGAGGAATTATTCCACTATGAATCAGAATTGATAAAACTGCAATCATTTTTAAACCTAACAAAGTTTGTAAAAATTTTTAGCAGATATTTAATATTGGGTTACACAATGAGATTAAAAAAATCACAAAAAAAAATTATATCTCATAATATAAATCAAATTTCAAAAAAGTAATTCGAGATCTCTGTTACCCTCGTCGTCCTCTTTCAGAAAAAAATAAAAAATAAAAAAATTTCATTGTGTCTTTTATGACACAATGATGTCATTGTGTCTTTCATATGACACAATAACGTCATTGTGTCTTTCATAATAACACAATAAAAAATGTTAATTTTTTTATTTTTTTCATTTTTTTTATTTATTTTCTTGGTGAGGACGACTAGGGGAACAAAAGCTCAAAATTACTTTGTGAAATTCGATTTAGATTGTGAGATATAATTTTTTTGTGACATTTTTTGACTCATTATGTCTTCTCACACTTTATAGCAAAATACACTTTATAACAAAAATACACTTTGTATTTGAACCTATTTCTTTTGTATTTATATTAACATCTAGGGAACATATAATTCTTCTAAGCAACTATAATTCTAAAAGAAAAAAAATCCGGTTATTTCTAATAATCTTGTCATGTTAAGTTGTTAACACAATTTATAAAACTTAAAGTATTTGTGACCTACTAGAAAACTGGATATCAATGACTATTTTCTGTTGCAAATTAGCCATAAATAGCCTTTAATTTGCGATTGATATGCGGTCGAAATGCAGTGGTAAAAACCTATGGGTGATTCCACTTTACAACTACCTTGACTGAATTTCATGACTATTTTTAAGGGTGTTCGTTGGATCAGACAACGGATTATTTGGATTATTCGGGTCGGAATATCCGGATTTGAATATTTCATGATCCTATCAGAAATCCGATCTGATCCCAATAACAAATATCTCTATTCGGTTCGAATCGATCCAAATTCAATTTGAATGGGATTTTGATAATTCCAAATTTATCCAAATAACCCAAATAAACCAAATAACAATTTTTTCTATTTTTTGGCTAATTTTTTATTATTAACGATTCACTAGTTTAAAATCATAATAAAACATATAAATCCAGAAAATAAAATTTGTCTTAAATGCAAATTTCAAAATTGAAACATAATAGGTAATTACATAGAACCTAAAGTTAGAATCTCTAATTTAGATTAACAATCAATTATTGTGTAATTGTTTAGGGTTAGAGGACTGAAAGGTGTCTAGACTCTTAATTATTAAGTTGAAAATATAATAGGTAGTTGGGTAATGAGTATTAGGCAGAAACATAGTTGAATTCTTATTCGGTTTAATCGGAAATCCAAATAATCCGAATAAAAATTACGATATCTGAAACCCATTCTTAAATCAGATAAGGAATTTGGATTCGGTTCGGATGGGATCCGATCGTATGCGAATAAGGATTCGAATCGGTTTTTTAAAATTCGGATGCAGATTGGATTACAGTTTGGATTTTGGTTTTTTTAACATCCCTAACTGTTTTTTTTTATTGCAAACCTTGCGATAGGTTTGCAACCGTGTGTTTTTAGGCCGGTTTGAGACCTTCTAATATCAGTTTGCGACTGCTAGTTTCACGATTAATCTGTGACCACTAATTTTGCCACCTTTTTTTTGTTACATACTTAGATAATTTTTTCGGTCATAAATGTGAGTCGCAAATGCCATGTTTTTACAGTAGGGACTTAAAGAGTTAAACTCTTATACCCGGACCAACTTGTGCGATTGCTCGAAACTGCTTCATGATTTTCTGTCAATATGTCCCTACTAAAAAAATCGTGAAGCAGATTAATAGTGAAACTAGCAGTAGATTAATTGAACGGTCATCTGACTTTGTCACTCGTTCCTGATCTTCGAAGATGGTTTTGATTTATTTGGAGTTACGAGCCTCGTAATATATGAACAATTGCAACGATCGGACATTTTGACAAACCGCCAACCCGCTCTTTGGTCGGTTTTCCCCATTTTTATTGATTTTATTTTATTTTAATTTTATTGTAAAAGCATCTGAATCATAGATTTTATCAATTTACAATCGCATTTTGGGAATGCGCTATAAAGGTGTTTATATATGTAGTGTTTTTTTCATTCCGAAATATATTACAATTTAACTCAAGAAGAACGTGTTCTATGTTTTGTTTGTGCTTCCGTACTGCATAAGATAAGAATAATATGCAATTGCATCAAAAGTTTTAAACGTTATTTTCATGTATAATGAATAGAGTCCACTTGTAAGTGATGATTTACACAATGGGTTGACTTTTTAAAAGCGGACCTTTTACTCATCCGTTTCTTAAACAAATGATTAGAGTAGTATTTTCAATTAGATAACAAGACAAAAGTCAACAGTAATGACTTTAGCAAAGTGGCCCTAATCATGTCACATTTAGCTAATTAGCCACATAATTAGTTGGCATCTAACCTATTTCCAAGTGGGTATTAACTAGTGCTCAAATAATTTTAGTATTTTCCAATTTTGTCTATGATCACTTCAAATAATAGATGTTATCCTATCAATTTCTTATTTATTCTTTTATACATTTCAGTGCAACTTTTGCACATAAACCACTACATTCATATATGACCCAATGGTTTAGTTGTATAGTGTCTGTCGCTCGTATAAATGAAATGATATCAAATTTTTACAAAGTGTAATATAAATGTTGTTAAAAAAATACCCCTAACCTTTTGGAATTTGATTATATTAAGGGAGGGGGGGCACCCTCGGGTACCTATTCTGGTACACCGCCACCACCTCTTGTGGGTACCCGGCGGGTATTGGTTTTCAGGTGGTAATTGCCGAGTGAAACCCGTGAAGAAAACTGCTTTATAGCTGTTGGGTTTAAAAAAATTGACCGTTGGGTTTTAAAAATTAAATTTTTTTAACCCTATAAATACTCACACACATACACACTATTATTAGATAAACTCAAACAAAATCATACAAACCCAACAATTACACAAACATAACAATGTCTGATTAGTTTTTAAATCTGTACATTCTCGAAAATGATTTAGATTCGTTGAATTCGAATGATGACAGTTTATATTTTATGAAAAAATTCGTCGACCTGAAGGATACGACAAGCAGTTCTTCTAAAAAAAGTTATGTTCCACACGATCGTGTAACGGGTCACGAGCTACTTATGAACGACTATTCGCTGGCGATTCGAAATACGATGAACAAACGTTTCAAGGAAGGTATCGTATGTCGAAACGTTTATTCTTAAAAATAGTCGGCGATGTCAAATCAAAAGAAGAATAGTTCCAAGACAGCCTTGACGGGAGAATGAAAAGAGTTTCACCCCGCTACAAAAATGCACATCCGCGGTCAGACAACTCGTAATAGGTAACACTCGAGACGAGTATGATAAATATTTATGTATGTCCGCTCGCACTTCGCGTGAGTGTCTATAATTTTTTGCAATGCCATTATTAAGTTATATGGTAGGGAGTTCCTTCGTAGACCTACAAGCCACGATGTTGCACTTTTATACCAGGCACACGAGGATAAGCATCACCTTTTCGGTATGCTTGGCAGTATAGATCGTACACATTTTATTTGGAGAATGTGTCTGACCGAGTTGCGTGGCCAATATATGAGAGGTGATCACCAATATCGGACGGTGATGCTCGAAGCGGTGGCTTCAAATGATATGTGGTTTTGGCATAGTTTTTGTGGTCCGTCCGGGTCGAACAATGATATCAATTTCTCAATCAATCCCCAATAATTGTACCTAAAAGAAATGGTACCACACCCAAGTGTCCATTTTATGTAAATGGACATCTATACAAACGGGGATACTATTTTACCGACAGGATCTATCCTACTTGGTCAACATTTGTGAAATCGTTTCCATATCTGACACATCCGAATCAAAAGATATTCAAAAAAAATACAAGAGTCGGCTAGAAAAGATGTTGAAAGAGCTTTCGGTGCCCTAAAAAAATGGAGCATACTTAGGCGACCGATGCGGGCTATGACGGTTGACAAGATTCGGAGCGTGATTTACGCATGCATGATACTGCACAACATGATCCTGAAGTATGAAGGAAGAGCGATATCACCGGTATACATAATGGACCCTCCAGTCCAACCAGTTTTTGATGGTAACGCTCTTTCGGAAATACATGATTAAGATATAAATTTCCGACTTTGATATAATCTTGTCGAACATCTTTCAAGTTTAGATCTAGCGTACCTCGCTTCGGACGAAGAATAGGTTAATTTTAATATTTTATGTAATATTTTATTTTTAATTATGTAATTTTTAATTTTAATTATGTAATGTTTTATTTTTAATTATGTAATTTTTAATTTTCATAAAATTTAATTTTCTTTTTGAATTATTTAAATGTGAAAATAAAAGTTACAGGGTAGTATAGGGTTGCATTTCCAGCTTTTTTGGATGTTTCAGGGTAATTCAGGGTATTTATGATGTGGCAGTGTGTGACTGGTGAATTCCATGATATTCTAGGATACCCTAGGGCTGTACCCCTCCTCCCTAAGTATTAACCTTGTAGATTATGATTTATTTGGCATAAATTTTATGAAATGTCAGTAGCAGATCAATCTATGGCTATGTTGATTCTAAAAATAATATCAATAGCAGTTTAGATAGATTATACGTGTATAAGATAAAAGAAAATTGTTGGAAAAATAGTGAAATGGTTTTTTCTTCCTCACTTGGTGGAAATGTGGTTCTTCATCAACTTTACAAAATCACTATATGTAATTATTTACTTTATTCTTGTGTGTTTTTTTTTGTAAGAGCTTTATAAAGAACCAACGTGCGTCTAGAATAAAGTTAAGATGAGAAAATATTGATTCTTAGACTCGTATGTTCAAATAGAAAAGTTGTGAAAATATGTGAGAACTTGTCATGTATGGGAGGAATGTAAAACCATAAATTGACATATAAATAGTGTTATATAACTCAGCCTAAGTGCTTGAGTACTTGGTACTCGATAGGGTGCCTATGTCGTTTACATCAACTCGGTCAACATTACTTGAAATCGGCTCAACTCGGACAAGTCGGATTTTTGCTATTTTTCATCTATTCTTGTTGAATTTTTGCTCTTTTTCGTATAAATACTTAAGAACATGATAACTAAATGATTATTTTGTCTATAATATTATAAAGTGATTGTCATTATTTAAACAACTTTAGTATGTAAACATGTATATTTTTAATTTATATTAATATTTGTTATAAATTGATATTATGACATATATTACTATCAGCATATTCCATACTTAAGATGTAATTTTGCTTACTTTCGGTTACACATAGTGGAGATGTATAAATACGTTGTTATAGATTGTTGTAACATGTTGAACAAGAGTCGTTCCCTCTTTTGTTTATTACACGTTATCAGCATGTAGTTTTTCGAATCTTGAACTCAAAAAAAAAAAGGAAAAAAAGAAAAAAGAAAAGAAAACGCACAATATCTTAGAAGTTCATGCACCAACAAATTAACTCCATTATCTTCATATCTTCTTATTCTCACTTCTATAGACTAGTAAATCTATGACTTCTCTTCCTCTGATCATGGCCAATCATCGCTGCCATGGCTTCTTCGTTTGGTTGCCACATCCACATATCTATGTTTCCGCGCACGATATCTAGTGATAGGAAGCCGATGTGCAACAATTTAGCGACTTGAAGTTGGGTTTGAGTTGCAATTCAGGAACACATTCAAAACTTTCTAAGGCTAGATGTGTTCGTTTTGTTATATGTGTATATATGACAAGTAACCAAAACTTAAAAGAAAAATAAAGGAATTTGATTTTGATGAATACTGTAAAAAATATTCATTATATTTTTTGTTTCTCTAGTCAATTTTATATTTCTCTCTTAATATGTCTTTCTTGTTCTAGGTTTTTAGCAGCTGGGCTTGTAGGTGGGCCGATGTATCTGTTGTTCTTCTAATGGGCTCTAGTCGAATGGGAGGCCTTTAGGGTTGCCGGTGTCCGTCTCTTTATATTTGCTTATCTTGTGATTGTGAAAAGAATACACCTGAACATTACAAGCGCCTCTCTCGATTTACATCTCTCGGTTCCAAGCCCCCTTCCATATTCAAGATCATCCTTGAATAACTTTTCATTTGTTTACATCTAAGTCATTATATCAATGTCTTAGATTATCAGATTGCATTTCGTTATTCAGATTCTTTTTCATCTTGTATTGGTTTCGTTCTTGCACCGTGATTGAGATTCTCCTTGTTATTGTGCTTCACTGTTTAACTGAGATTTTTGACATGGTATCAGAGCAATAAAGGCTCTGGTATCTCTTTGATTCTGGTGTATTCCGCTATGCCTCCTTCGTATCTGAGAAAGTTAGGGTTTCATCATCAAAACCCTAAATCTAAAGATTTCTTGAAGAAACTCTCTTGAAGGCATCACAGTCCACTCTATCGCCTTTGATCTGTGAGAGTTGGCTGTTCTCGGATCTGATCTGTTCGCCTCTTTGGTCGAGTATAAACGCTGCTGTGAAGTTTTTTTCTCAGTGCTTCTGTAACCCTAAGTGAAGGTTACAGAGCCTGTTCTTGTGATTACTGGAACACCCTAACTTGGGTGCCCTTTGGTTAGATCTTTCTATTCTTTTCTGCTCGTTTGTTTTCGTTTTAATAGTTAATTAGGCATAATTGGTTGGGTTAGGGGTACCAGCATCTGGATATAGTGTGTTCATATTATTTGCTAATTGTTGATCTGTGTGCATCATTCTTGTGTGGTTATTTCTGTGTGCATGTTTTTTGTTTAACTCAGATTAATCCTTGATCTGCCATCAAGAGTGGTGTGAAAACCTGGCTCTGATCTGAGTTAAATTTCTGTGCGTGTGCCTGTGTGTTGTGTTGTTTATCATGGCTGATTCTTCTCGTTCTGATGGTACATATGTTACTGTGGTTACCTCTGAGACTCTGGTCAGTAAACTTGATACTAGTGACCCTTTATACTTGCATGCTAGTGACTCTAGTTGTCTGACTGTTGTGAACATTAAACTAAAAGGTAATGAAAATTATACTGTGTGGGCCAACTCTATGCTTCTTGCTCTATGTGTAAAAAACAAAATTGGATTCATAGATAGAACGTGTAAAAAATCAACTGATAATCCTGTTCTTGCTATGCAATGAAAAAGATGCAATTCTGTGGTCCTTACATGGTTATTAAATTCTGTGTGTGAAGAACTGTATGTTGGACAAGTGTACTCCAAATTGGCCTATGATGTTTGGAAGGATTTAAAAGAAACATACGATAAGGTTGATGGGTCGGTGGTGTTGGGCTCTATCAAAAAATGAACTCTGTTAAACAAAATGGCTCTTCTGTTTCTGACTACTATCATAAACTTATCTGCATGTGGAAACAGTTTGATGCAATGGTGCAATTACCTGCCTGTACGTGTCAGGAATCAAAAGAATTCAATGATTTTAATCACTTAATCAAACTAATGCAGTTTTTAATGGGCCTTGATGATATTTATCAACCTGTAAGAACAACCCTTTTAACACGTGATCCTCTTCCCACAATAAAAATTGCTTTTTCAATAATATCACGGGAAGAATCTCATAGAGGATCAAGTTACTCTGGAAAAAATCAAATGTTAGTTTTGCTTCCAAAACTAATCACTCTTTTAAAAATAAAAAGAAAGTTCCACGAGGCCCCAACCCAAACCTGAAATACACTCATTGTAACAAGCTGGGTCATACCATTGATAGGTGTTATGAAATTGTTGGTTACCCTCAAGGCAACAAAAACCGACCTGGACAAACAAATAATCAACCAAAAAATTCTGTGGTTTCTTATAATGCCTCTTCCTCTAGTTCTCCCATTTTGTCTGCTGATCAGATTACTAAGTTGCTAGGTCTGCTAAATGAAAAAAATAACGACACTGTTCCAAACTCCAATTTTGGAGGTAATGTCTCTACTCTTCCCATGTCACATGCATATAACTTTTCTAGTCAATCTACACCTCTCCTAATAGGATGGGTTGTAGATGCTGGGGCTAATCAGCACATGATTATGGATGATACGTGTCTTAAAGATAAAGTTGATGTATGTGAATATAACTTTAAAGTAAAACATCCTAATGGAACTGATGCTCTTGTTACAATGATTGGTAGCCTAAAACTATGTGAAGGTGTCATTTTATCTGATGTGCTTGTTGTCCCCAATTATTATGTTAACCTTATGTTTGTTCATAAACTTACCAAAGAAAACAAATTGGAAGTTGTGTTTAATGAACATAAGTGTCTTATTCAGGATTCTCTCACAAAGAAAGTTTTGGTGACTGGTAGTCAAGTTGATGGTTTGTATCTATGTGGTGACTCTACTAATTCTGCTAAGGTGTGTTTCAATAGTAATAGTAGTGTTTCAAACCTCTGGCATTCTTGGTTAGGTCACCCTTCCGATAAAGTTCTGTTAATTCTTAAAAAAGATCTTAATTTGAAAACTAAAAGTGAATTTATCCCATGTGATACTTGTCATAGAGCTAAACAGCATAGAGAACCTTTTCTATTAAGTGACTACAACTCAAAAATATAGCTGATCTAGTTCATTTGGATGTATGGGGCCCATACCGTGTTCCTATTCGAGAAGGTTATCGATTTTTTCTAACTGTTGTGGACGACTTTACAAGGTCTGTATGGGTTTACTTATTAAAAAGCAAAGACGAAGTCTTTTTAAATATTGAAAAAAATTTTAATCTCATAAACACGCAGTTTGGAAAATATGTCAAAGTCATGCGAAGTGATAACGGGACCGAGTTTGTTAATAACCAAATGGCTAAATTTGTAAGAAAAATGGAATTATTCATCAAACAACATGTGCCTATACACCACAACAGAATGGGATTGTAGAAAGAAAACATCGGCATCTTCTCAACGTTGCTAGAACTCTATTATTTCAAGGAAGTGTTCCTTTACAATTCTGGTCTGACTGTGTGTTAACTGCTGCTTACTTAATTAACAGGACTCCCTCCTCCGTTCTGAATGGTAAAACCCCCTATGAACTTATGTTTGGATTTAAAACCTCCTTAAACCACCTTAAGGTGTTTGGCTATCTTTGCTTCTACGCAATTCTGAATAATAATAATAAGTTTGCCAGTCAAGCCGAGAAATGTGTTTTCATTGGTTATTCTGTTTTTAAAAAAGGCTATAAACTTTGGAGTCTTGAAAAAAGGCAAGTAATTTTTTTAGGGGGTAAAATTTTATGAACATGTTTTTCCATTTAAAAATCCTAATGTCCCTGATACTCATGAAAAATCTTTTAAACCTCACACAAACAACCTTAATTTTTTGATGAACTGAGTCAGTCAAGTAATCTTTATGGTGAATCACCTGATGATGAACGGAGGGAAAAAATCAACGATAATGCTACTGATTTGTAGCCCGGTTGTAACCCTTCTAACATCTCTGAAGAGGCTGAATTACAGCAGCCCCTTGAGTCCTTAGGGGATTCGGGGTCATTCCCTGAGCCTCTAGGTGATTTTGGGACAGGCATGGCTGGAACTCAGCCACCACCTGTTAGAAGTGACGGCACTGAGGAGGGAAATAGTAACAGGTCAATGAATGATAAAAATAATATTTCTGAGGGTATTAATGATCCATCTGGTCTACCTAGAAGGTCAAATAGAAACGTTAAATTCCCAAAAAAACTTGATGACTTCATTGTTGAAGGAAAAATAAAATATGGTATTGAAAAAGTTATTAATTACTCCAAACTTTCTACTGAAAACAAATGTTTCTCATCTATTTTAAACAAAACCATTGAACCACAAAATTTTTATGAAGCAAAGACTGATCAAAGGTGGGATATTGCCATGAATGAGGAGATGGAGGCTCTAAATAGAAATAACACTTGGACCCTTGTTGATTTACCAGTAGGAATAAAGCCAATTGGGTGTAAATGGGTTTATAAAATCAAATATAAATATACCGGGGAGGTAGAGAGATATAAAGGTGGACTTGTCGCTAAGGGATTTAGTCAAAAAGAAGTATTGGACTTTGATGAGACCTTTTCCCCATCGTTAAAATGGTGACCATTAGATGTGTTAGTCTTAGCTGTCCAAAAAAATTGGCCCTTGTTCAGCTTGATATTAATAACGCCTTCTTAAATGGAAATTTAAATGAAGATGTGTATATGTGCTTACGCGAAGGATACTTCTCTAACAAAGAATCAAAGGTGTGTAAACTGAATAAATCCTTGTATGGCCTTAAGCAAGGCCCAAGAATGTGGAACGAAAATTAGTTGGTGTGTTACTTGAATTAGGGTTTGTTCAAAGTAAATATGATTTTTCCTTGTATATAAAGCTAAGAACAGTGTCTTTATTGTCTTACTTGTCTATGTGGATGATATTGTTATTACTGGAAATGATTCTGTGAAAATTGATAGTATAAAAAGATTCCTGAATTCTAAATTTCTAATTAAAGATCTTGGTTTGTTGAAATACTTTTTAGGCATTGAGGTTATAGGGTCTGATCTAGGCATTTGTCTATCCTAAAGAAATATTGCATTGACTTGCTTGCTAAATTTGGTTTAAGTGGTTGTAAACCGGTTGCTACTCCAGTTGAACAACATTTTATGGTTACAATTTTTTGTAAAAAAGATGAGTCGGTGTTAAAAAATATTACTGGTTTTCAAAAACTGATTGGAAAACTAATATCTCTCTCTCACACTCGTCCTAACATTTCCTATGATGTTCAATTTCTGAGTCAGTTTATGCATGCTCCTACAAACTCACATTTGCAACTTGCTCTTCGTCTATTAGGGTACTTAAAAGGAGCACCTGGTAAAGGAATATTTTTCCTCAAAGTAGTTCCTTTAGTATTTCTGCATATACTGACCCAGATTGGGCAAAGTGTCTTAATTCTAGAAGGCATGTGACTGTGTTTTGTGTTTTTATTGGTAACTGTCTGGTTTCTTGGAAAAGCAAGAGAATTGGGTGTACCGGTTAATCTTCCGGTTCCTTTAAACTGTGACAACAATGCTGCATTGTCTATTTCCACCAACCCTGTCTTCCATGACAGAACAAAGCATTTTGAACTTGACCTATTTTTTTTACGAGAAAAAAATTTCTGAAGGAATTTTAAAACCTGTTGCTATCTCATCTGTCAACCAAGTTGCAGATATCTTTACAAAAGGATTACATGCTCAACAACATGATTTTCTGTCTAAAGCTTTGAAAATACATGTTGTCTTTTCTCCATCAAATTGAGGGGGGATGTAAAAAATATTCATTATATTTTTTGTTTCTCTAGTCAATTTGATATTTCTCTCTTAATATTTCTTTCTTGTTCTAGGTTTTTAGCAGCTGAGCTTGTAGTTGGGCTTGTAGGTGGGCCGTTGTATCTGTTGTTCTTCTATTAGGCTCTAGTCGAATGGGAGGCCTTTAGGGTTATTGGTGTCCGCCTCTTTATATTTGCTTATCTTGTGATTGTGAAAAGAATACACCTGAACATTACAAGCGCCTCTCTCGGTTTACATCTCTCGGTTCCAAGCCCCTTCTGTATTCAAGATCATCCTTGAATAGCTTTTCATTTGTTAGATCTAAGTCATTATATCAATGTCTTAGATTATCAGATTGTATTTCGTTATTCAGATTCTTTTTCATCTTGTATTGGTTTCGTTCTTGCACCATGATTGAGATTCTCTTTGTTATTGTGCTTCATGTTTAACTGAGATTTTTGACAAATACAATGGAACTAGAATCAAGTCCCGTGTTATGGTGGAGGCGTAAAACTATACCAAATAGCATAAATGTAACACCACCACCAACTTCCACCAACACTGAAGTTGGGTTCTATTAATGCGAAGAAATTAGACCGAGTCGTAAAACATAGAAAAGTTTAACTAAGTCGATCTAGGACCCGCGTATTGCAATGAACCTGTCAACAGGTAAAAATAGAAGTAAAAAAGTTGAACCACACATGCACGTTGCGTCGTATTAAATCATAAAATTTAGAATGAAACATAAAATGTTGAATCACACATGCATGTTACATCATGTTAACTCGCAAAACTTAAAACGAAACGTAAAACAGAAACTTACGAATGATATAGATTTTGGGTTAAAGTTGTAAAGTAAAAAATTGTAAGGGCAAATTGTAAAGTTAAAAAAAAGTTTTGGGTTAAAAAATAAAAACTTAATTTTTGTAAGGTTATATTACAAAATGAAAAGTTTAAGGTTAAAAGTAGAAAATTGTTCTTTAATAACACTCTATGCATATGATACAACATCTTATGTATAGAAAAATTAAAATTAATATATTATAAATAATGCAAGAGGAGAAAACCTTGATTGTACTTTTCTGTTTTTAAATCAGACACAGGCCCTGGATTTTTTTGATGCATTTCAAATTTTTTAACTTTAAAATGTGTGGATTATCTTTTAATTAATTAATTAATTTAGATGTACTATGTATAATTGAGCATTACCTAAATATGCTCATTTGCCTATTCCTTGAGCCACTATGATCGTACTTTTCGTTTCCTTGTTAATCTATAAATCTTTTTAAATTACTGAAACTAGTAATTTCTACCCGCCACTTCCTACTGAGACCCAAACAATTAAAAAAATTTGGTTAATAAAAAAAATATTAAGATAGAAACACGTGGTAACATTGTATTTGCTATTTTAACATTCTAATAATATTCTATTTGATTGACTTTATATTTAAAAAGCTATATAATGTTATAATGATAAATGTCTACACAAACTTTTTTAACAAAGTGTTAGCATTTTAATTGTCACTTCTTTGTTCTGTAATTATATTTTGATGGAGTATATTGAATATTAACAGTAATATATACTATTATATAATAGGAAAATTATGGCTAGATTTGTAATTTTATATTATTTTTAAGATGATATATGAATAGTTGTAAGTTTTAATATATAATGTCATAAGATTTATTCCTATTATACTTTTTTAAGCTTTAAATACTTGTACTCCATCATTTTCTAATTAAATTTAAAGTATCACTATTATATTTAAGGTTATATTAATCTATCTATATCATTACTACTATATAATAAACTTTTTAGACAATATTGTAATTTTAATCTATTTTTAAGATACTTAAAAAAAATTTGTTACATTTGCTATAAGTGATTATGCATAAACAACTTGTCATTTACAAATTTACTTATCCCTATAGTAATATAGATATATCTGATATCCCACATTAATCAAACAAAAAAAACAAACTGAGAGTTGGCACAATAAGAGAGAGAGTTAGTTAAAAACAAAGTACTAAAATATTATACACCCGCTGCACCTCGCGGGTTTCACCCACTAATAACATATTAAACAAAGAAAAACAAATCAAGATTATTATTATGCGAAGTACTTTTAGTTTCTTGTTTTAAGTTATGTAAGTAATTATGAGACTATGTAGTTACTAATTAATTAACATTTTTTGAACAGTAACAGTATGACTTTGCTTCGGATGATAGCTGTTATCTTAATCGGGTCACTTATCGTTTTCTAGTCGAGACCACACCTCCAACCCCTTAGGAGGAAACTCATTACTGGAAAAACCCACTTGCTTAACTCTGAGCATTTTGTTCAGAGTGATACTTGAACTCATAACCACCCCATATTTACATATATAAGTATCTCACCTTAATCAATTGTGCTAATAATCAACGCTAACTAATTAATTAACTTATATAGATATCAGCGCTACCTTTTTATTAAATTAAATAATTTATGCAGTTATTTGGTTATTCATTGCATGAATTTAGAAATATTGATAAATCGATATATGTAATAATTTAAGCTAGCTAGATCAAAAATAAAAATAAAAACCTAAAATCTAGTCCATGATAATACATGTAAAACGATAAATTAACACTATTCGGATATATTAAGCTACTTTATTTGTACAAAATTATTTTATTTAAACCTTTATACATGACATGAGAATGTTTTTTTTTTTTTTGAACGGTGACTTTCTTATGAGTGACTCAATATCACATCGCCCTCCTGGGCGACGCTAGCCAAGATCTGCCCCAGACTATGTTGTCTAAACCGGGTCCACGCTGGATTGTTAGACTTGGTTACGGCGTTCCCCCGGAAACCGTACTGCCTCCACAAGGGTTGCCCCTCTAGAGTAACAGCCGGATGAAAACCGAGGTCGAGCTCTGAGAATCGACCTCCGCAACCACTGGCTTAAAGGAAAATTCACTTCATTGCTCTAAATGTCCCCAAACTGGTACCAAAGAGGTTCGAACCCCTGACCTCCACTTTGGGAGGGGGAACTCTTACCACTTGGACCAAGTCTGAAGGACACATGACATGAGAATGTTGATAATAAAAAAGATAATAAGTGTAATATATTTAAGAGTAATAAAATCTATAACATATAATAAAAAAAGGTTTTTAGTGACACGTGTCATTATTCTAGCATATTAATGGACACGTGTCATCATTATAGCACATCAAAAAATTATTTTCCCGCCTCTCTCTCATAATAAATATGAAAATTATAAAACAATCAATTTGACTTTTCTTTTTTACTTTGTGTTTCTTGTCGCTCATATTAAATGATAATTATTTTAAATAAATAAACTAAACTATCAAACATTTAAAATAGTAATATTTTTATTTTAATAGTTTATTAATACATAATAATTTATATGATTTCAGATGTATTTTATTTAAATATAGAGTAATAATTTCTAATTTCATTGTTTGTTATAGTTATTAGATATTCATTATATTTTTATTTCACCAATGGTTAATAACATCTAAAAAATAAAATATTTATAAACTAATGGTTTTAACATGTATTATTTATTCCACCCATGTAATACATGGGTTCTAACCTAGTAAAATACAACGATCATGATGAACTTTAAAAAATAAGAATAAAGCAACTGACAAACAAAAAGATACAACAAAAACATACAGGAAAAAGCAAAATGTAAAATCAAAGAATCAAATTTAGAAGGATCTCTATGATATTCAAACATTTCTTTAAACGTAACCTTTTTAAAATCAAAAGAGGCATAAAATCATACTGCATCACATAGAGGTTTGAACTTTGAATTGTAAAAACAACTCAGATGAACACACCAACATAAAATGGAGCATAGATTTGTTAATCGTCTTAGATAAGTCATTGCTCATCATCTTCGACAACATACCAACATCAAATGTAGCCCAGATTTGTTTGAAATCTTAAATGAGCCTTGGACATCATCGCCGACAAAGAAGATCTGTTTAACTTCTCAAAAAAAAATCAACACTAAATCGAGTTCAGATATGTTCATCGTCTCATATGAGCCCTTCCTAATTATCATCGATGGCTCACCAATCATCACCATCGTTACTTTTAACAGATAAGAATGGACCTTGCTTATACATTTCTTATCTTTTTTTAGTTTGTCATTTTATAAAATGGGGTATAAATGTTATTTTAGAAGGCATAAACAAAAAATTTAACTGTTGTTTACCTAGGAACCGAATGTGTTACGTTTATACAAATCTTTAAACTAAATTTGTGATTTTTTATTCATAGAGGCAAAAGATGAAATCCGGGTAAACCTTATTAACCACACATGTAATTTACTCTTAATATGAAGGTTGCTCCTATAACATGATATATAAAAATCAGTTTCAAATTTAAACATAAACTGTGTTACAGTTAGCAATTAATAATTGATATAAACCATTAACAAAAAAAAAAAACTCTTATTATAAAATAGATACGAGTTGTACGAAACTAAATTATTTCAACGTTTAATAGATCTTTGATCTTTTGGGCCTTGGGCTTAATGTCAAAGAACCGATAAAAAACCATATCATATTTCAAGGCCGATCAGAGTTGTTATGGGCCAAACCCATTTGTTCATCCTAAACTCTAAGACCCAAGTGTACCTCCTATCCAAATAGTTTGGTAAACAAAATGACCACCATGGTGAGGAGAGAGGCGGTGTTTGCCGATAGTACGTGTTGCGGTGGTTGCCGCTGCTGGATGAGGTGGTGGTGGAACGCGAGTCGGGCTCATTACGAGAGCTGGAGGTCATGCTTGACTTGTTTCAGACTATTTTTAAAGCTTGAACAAATTGCGACTTGTGAGCAGTTTTAAAGCTTAAGATTATGTTTGTTTGGCTCATTGATTATTATTAATAATAAATTAATATTTACATGCATTTGTCATTTTTATATACATTTACAATTACAATTTTTATATGTAACATTAGTTTAGAAACTCGTGTATTACACTGGCTACAGTTAACTAATAAAACGATAACAACATTTATTAAACTTTTGTATTAAAATTCATTTGCCTCAAAAATAGCTGTTTAAACACTCTATTAGAAAAAAAAACTGTTTTTTAGACAATGTCATTTTCTAAGAGTAAATTTCTGTTTTGTTCCCTGAGGTTTTGGGGAATTTACTAGTTCAGTCCAAAAAGGAATCTTTGATCAAATCGTGCCCTATGGTTTATGTTTTATAACTAATTTGGTCCCTAACCCTAACGCCGTTCATAAAATCTGTTAAGTACATGCAAGTGCCCCTCACGTGAGGGGCTTTTTCATCTTTTCCAACCCTCTATGCATTAAAACCCCCTTGAACTTAAAACCCTTCCACTCCCATTGATCCTCTCAGAGATTTCATGAAGGCTTGACTGTAAATGTTGAAGAATCAGTGAAGGCGAACGATTTGATGCAAGAATGGTGCTTACACTTTGGTTTCTTCGACCTACAGGTGAACGATTTGATCCCTACGCTACGTATGGAGACAACCCTACTTTATTCAGTTTGAAGATATTTCATGGGGGAGTTTTCATCACGGAACCAGCTACGACTTATGTGGATGGTAAGATCAACTATGTGGACATGATCGATGCTGATGAATTCTCTGTTATCGAGGTAAATGCAATGGTCGAAGAGTTAGGTTATCCTAAAGATCAAATAATGTTTATCATTATAAGGTTCCTGATATGAACTTAGAATTTGGTATTAGAGCACTAGGAACTGATCAAGATGTCATATCTATGCTGCAATATGTTGAACGGTTTAAGATCATTGAGGTGTATATAGAACATTGGGTATCAAGACTCAATGTATTTCACAAGTCCCCTAGTAAAGTTAAAATTTGTGAATTAGAACCTACTGATGCGACTTCTAGTCAGCCTAAACCATCCAAACTGAAACCCTTAAGAAAAGCTTGTAGAAAGCTACCACTTCTAACTTTGAATGAGGGTTCAATTATGAATGAGCAGAATGTGTGTTCAAATGTGAATGTACAAGATGGGGGATTAAGTGAGGGTCCAAATATGAATGAGCAGGGTGAGCGTCAAAATCAGGTTGAGCAGGGTGAGGGTCCGATTATGAATGAGCAGGGTGAAGGTGAAACAACTACAGAGCAGGGTGAGGGTCCAATTATGAATGAGCAGGGTGAAGGTGAAACAACTACAGAGCAGGGTGAGGGTCAAAGTGATGAGGGATTGAATGATGTTGAAGCAACTACAGAGCTGGGTGAGGGTCCAAATGAATAATTTTTTATGGATTTCAACTATGGAATGGAACAAAGTGATGAGGGATTGAATGATGTTGAAGCTGAACCAAATGATGAAGCTGAACCAAATGATGAAGCTGAACCAAATGATGATGATGCATGGCACGATGAAGCTGAACCAGATGATGAAGATTTGCATGACACAGATAACATGGTTAAACATGTAGATGTTGACATGGGTCATTTAAAGCAAATTTTGATGAGGGATTGAATGATGTTGATGAGGGGGAAGATGATGAGGATGAGGAATTTGACCTAGATGACTTTGATAGTGGAACAGATGAGGAAGATTTGTTGATCAAAAGTGTAGTGTGTGTTTGCCTTGGTTATTTGGTTTGTAGAAGTGTAGGGTCCAGTGTTTAAGGATGTTTGTAGTTGTTGGTATTGAATAATGTGTGGTTGGAATGTTTGTAACTGGTCATTAGAACTATTACTTTTGGGATTAATATTAGCAGTACTCTACTTATTTCACTTTATATTCTATAATTTGTAAATGATCATTACAAGCACTTCTATGTTAACAGTACATAAATATATTACCAATTCAACAAACAAAGTAACATACAATGAAAAAGAACAATACATAGTTATCATTCAACCAAAAGTCAAATACATTTCCATTACACCAACAAAAGTAACAATACATAGTTATCATTCAACCAAAAGCTTGACCTTTACACCAATTAAGGTCAATTGGAAAAGAAATACATAAAAAACAACATCCAACTTGTGAAAACCACTAACTTAAGCCTTCGATTTTTAGCAGCCTTGTGGTTGATTTTTCTAAGTAACCCCGGTACAATAACATTACAACTATCACACACAGGAGGATCAGCCCAGGCTACAAAACCACATACCTGCAATTGCAGAAAGGGAGTTAGGGCAAGACAAAAAAAATTAAAAAACAGATAAATTACCTTGCGTGAACAACAGTGAAACCTTCGACCAGGGTTTGCAGACGTCCAAGAGGTGTGAATCGTAGTAGGCGCACCACATTTACAGATCACCATGGTGGTGATGGTGAACAACAACGAACACAGGAGGGAAAAGAAGATGAAATCAACGTACGTACGATTTGGGGGTTTTAAAATGCATAGAGGGTTGGAAAAGACGAAAAAGCCCCTCACGTGAGGGGCACATGCATGTACTTAACAGATTTTATGAACGGCGTTAGGGTTAGGGACCAAATTCGTTATAAAACATAAACCATAGGGCACGATTTGATCAAAGATTCCTTTTTGGACTGAACTAGTAAATTCCCCAAAACCTCAGGGACCAAAACAGAAATTTACTCTTTTCTAAAAGTTAACATATATTTAAAATTTCATTTTTTATAAAGATTTGTTTTTGTAAAAATTATGTTTTATAATAAAAAGAAACATGCTTTTAGTTTACTTAAAACTTCTGTTTTATAATTTGAAAATGATATAAATAACATAATTAACATTTAATTTAACCATTAAGTGGTTGACTTACTATACAATTGACATGCATTAAAATAGGTATGAAAATATTACATGTGTCAAAATGTTTTAATAAAATGACATGTGCCAAAAACTATTTTGTTTTATTAGATAGAATAATAATATATACCAATTATGCTTAGATTGTGTTTGATGGATGTTTAAGAAATGACTCGGTCAACAAATTCAAAAAGAGGGACTGGGTCAGCATCAAAACAAAGGGTGGTCAGCCAGTTAACTCAGTCAGTAACACTATTTTTACAAAACAAACACGCTACCGGCTGAAAATGTCTTACCGGGTCAGTGGGTCAGACATTTTGACTGGGTCAGTGGGTCAGACATTTTGACCGGGTCAGAAGCAAATCAAACAGCCCCTTAGCTCAACTGGTTAATGTAAGATACTCATGACATGTAAATATTGGGAGGCCATGAATTCAAGTCTTACTCTTAGCAAAATGCTCAAAGTTGAGCAAGGGATTTTCTCAGCCATGGGTTTCCTTCTAAGGGGGTTGGGGTGCGGTTCCGACTAGGAAACGGATAAATAAACCCGATTAAGATAACATCTATCCTTCAAATTAGGATCGCACATTTTCTGTTAAAAAAAAGATAGGATAATTTATATTAGTAGTTTAGAAACCTGTGTATCACACAATTGAATAAAAAAATATTAAATTTAAAGTTAGTAATCGATATTTATAAATTCTAAAGTAATTTTTTAGATAAGCTACTTTCACAAAGTGTTGTTTTTTAAAAAATACATTTTTTTATGGTAGAAACATGTTTTTTATTAGAGCAAACTACAAAAAACATCCTTTAAGTATAAATTAAATTTCATGTTTCATAGTTTATATATAAAAATTATACTAGACGTCCTTTATGTAACGGATTTGTAACACTGTACGTCATTTACACTAAGCAGGGTTACTTTTTTGTTTAGTGGGTTGTTAGATGACTAGATTACCCTTATTTTAATCTTGTCTATGAAACCTAGGGTTCTCCATGTTCTTCACCTGCTTGGACTTCGATCTCCGTGTGTTTTTCCTAAAACTATGTTTTGAAAACCGGACCGGACCGGCCGGTCCGACCGGTTCGACCGGGAACCGGACTCCAATCCGGTCCGGTTCGGTGCTTAAAACCGGTTTAACAGTGAACCGGTGGTCAGACCGGTTGAACCGGTCGAACCGGCGGTCGAACCGGCAGTCGGACCGGTAACCGGACCGGTTGAACCGGTCGAACCGGCGGTCGGACCGGTAACCGGACCGGTTGAACCGGTTTTTTTTATAATTTTTTTTATTTTTTTGTAATTTTTACATAAATACGGTCCGGTTCTTATATTCGGTCCGACCGGTTGAACCGGTCCGACCAGTGAACCGGTAAGGCGTCCGGTTCACTGTCCGGTCCGGTTTTAAAAACATTGCCTAAAAGTTCGAATACTCTGATTTTGTCCTACTTTCACATCTTTCAGTTCATTAATTTGGAACGATTGTTGCACAAGCTTGTTAAGGTTGTTCCCCTTGTCCTTCACATGCTTGAAGACGAACATTGGCGAAGTATTGTTGGGGCCTAGGGGCCCTGGGCCCCTTATGTTTTTTCGCTCAGAAGTGTAAATTTATATGATTTCGGTCGAAAATATTATACATATTCAGTCCGCCCCCTCCCATCCTTTAATTTGGGTCTCGAGACTTTCAACCCCCTATACCATTGTTCAAGATTCGCTTCTGGAGATGAGAAGGTCGCATATTCATTGACTTTGTAGTGTCACATATTCTTTGGCTCCATGCAACCTACAGTAGTCGGTTAAGCATTTCTTCGACCGTCCCCATCGTGGCGCCCGTGGCCGACCTGTTACCGACGTGGACCGCGCCTGCCGGAAGGGCGGCGATGAGGGATACGACGGGGAGTTCTTCCATCCGTCCCCAAGGGCTGCTCAAAAATGGTGGTGGTGCACCCCACCTCTTTAAAATTAATTTAAAAATATAAATAAAGTGATGGGCTTCACTTTATAAAATGATTTTTAATTTAATTTAAATTAAAATGTTTTTAATTAAAAACTTATAAAATCTTTTAATTAAAATAATAATTTTAATTAGGACTGTTTATGACATACTAATTAGGACTGTTTGTGAGAAGGATGAGTTGTAACGTTATGAATAGTATTATATATAAAATTAATAAGAGGCGTCTGTGAAATATTTCTCTCTCGGCTCACTCTCATGTCCATTTTTTTGTTAAACCTATTGAATTAATTCTTATATGGAAACCATTGGAAGTAATTAAACTACTTGGAATACATTCAAAGGTTTTTAAGGTTAAAATTTCAACCTTACAATTGGCTATAACTTTTTGGTGTTTGATATATTTGATTTTGTCTAAGTTCATGAAATGAAGAGATTATTTAGTAAAATTAACATATATGTTAATAACAAAAGGAAATGAACAGTATGAATAGTGGTTTACAAGCCACTAATGCAAGAAAGTACAAATCGGTAATGCGCACTTTAGATTACTATTTGTTCCTTCTTGATTCTTCCTTCTTCTTCACTCTCACCGACTACCACTACCGCCATTAACACCGATGATTCTTCCTTCTTCTTCACTCTCACCGACTACCGCCATTAACACCTAATTTCCACATGCACCATCGACAAACCAAGGGCGTCCGATGAGCCTTTGGTGTATGATTTCCAGGTAGGTTCTCATTTCTCATGAAGAAAGAGATTATATGGGGTTTTTCAAGCTAGGCCGATAATCCGGCCACTCCTTCTACCGCCTATGCGAGAAGGTTTTTGGGTTGTCGAGGAGGGAGAGGGGAGTCGCTGCCGCCACCACCGCCGTCGGCCATCGCAGGGATTGCCGGTGTGCCGTCGGCCATCGCAGGGATTTTGACTGTTGCGGTGGCCATGGAGGTTGTTGCCGCTCTGCCTCCCCTATGTGGTTGAGGTGGAGCAGGTGTCGGTCTTCTAGCCATTGACGGTGCTATGGTGGTCGTGCCACCGCCTCTGTTGCTCCCTCATCTCTATGTCTCGCCGATACCCTTTTAGGGTTCCACCGCCTCTGTTGCTCCCTCATCTCTATGTCTCTCCGATACCCTTTTAGGGTTTATAGATTTCTCTATATTATGGTGTTTTGCCTATTGGCTGTTAGTGTTCTTGATTGGGGCTCTTTGCATGGCCGATGGGTGTGACCTACCGTTGAACCCTAGCCATCGTCGGCTGGAGTTGTCGTGTATGTTGCTCTGTCTTATATATGGACATCTGTACTCTTCGGTCAACCCGCTCGGCCGTTGCTACTGGATTTATGTACAGAGTGGTTTTCCTTGCTCTGTTTTGCAAACCCTAGGTGACAATGGTTTGCCAACAGTGTTTTTGTTTTCTGTGATTAGGGCTTCTAATATGAGCCCTAAGTTTTTGGCTTGATGAATGTGTAGGTTTGCTCTGAAACCCTACATCGCTCGAGATCCGATTAATGTTGCTTATGTTTCTTTGGCTATGATGACTGTGATATGGGTCGTTGCTTGGCGTGGCATAAACGAGGATGGCAAGTGAGATGTTTTTCTCTTGCAACCTGTGTTGCAGCCACATCGGTCTGTTAATGAGATCTGAGCCACGTTGTGTGTTTGCCCCTGTTTCCGGCAAGGCCAAAGCCTCTGTGGTCTCTGCCTGTATCTGATTACTTGAGACATGGATTTGATGTTTATGGGTTTTATCTTGAGATGTTTACTTGAGAAGTTTCTGATTAGAAACCCTAGCCTGTTTCTAGACACAAAGTTGAATTATTAGTCGATGATGATGATGTGTTCCTCATCTGAGACGTTGTATGGTCACGACGTTTGATCTGTGACGGTTAGGGTTTTCTCATCTAAGAGATTTTGGCTCGGATTTATTATATTCAAATCTCCGGATGATGGTGACGGTTATCTATTTTTTGATGGTGTGTTGGACATCTTTTTTGGGGTTGATTGTTCTAACGATGATGGTGACACTTATGTATTGCTTAACGGTGGTCTAGATGTGTCGATGACGATGAACACAAATTCATCTAAGGCCATCTTACCCAGATCCGATTTCTTACATTTCGTTTGAAATTATTTGTTGTTTCATAACTGTTAGGATTGACTTTTGTATAAATATGGATGATAGGCGATGACGATAAACGAATGCCCTTTGATATTTTTGTTTTGGCGTGGTAAACGGTTAGTTTGCAGCCATAACAAACTAGAATTTTCGAGCCTGTTATCGAGTTTTCTAAGTATCGATTCAACCCCGCCACGAAAAGGTTTGTAATTTGCATTCAAAGGCTACCAAAGCATTGATCGGGAATGTGATGCAAAGGTTTTGTCAACAGTGCAGCAGGTGAGTTGTGGAAACTGTTAATTATAATTTAGATTAAATGCTTGTGTGGTATCATCTATGATTTAAATTGGTGGTCGTATTATATTTGGGCAGGTTTCATTGTCTTGAAGAGTTTGATGAAGGAAAAAGAAGTTGTCGAAGGCGTTTAGCAGGACATAATAGAAGGAGGAGAAAGACACATCCAGAAAACCCAACAAATGGGATGTCATTAAATGATGAACACAGCTGTAGTTATTTGCTTGTAAGCCTTTTGAGGATACTCTCCAATCTACAATGTAAGCATTTAATTTATTAAATTTAAAATAAATGAACCAATCATGAGTTTTTGAATGGTTGCACATTAAAGATGAGTTTTTTTATTATATATAACTGAACGTTCTTTCTGTGAATTGCAGCTAATAGCACCTCAGGTTCCGAGCAGAACAAAGATCGAGATCTGCTCTCTCATCTTTTGAGAAACCTTGCAAGTCTTGCTGGTACGGTCAATGATAAAAACTCATCTGGATCCTAATGTTTGCAGGATGCTGGAAAGGTAAATCTCTTTTATGGTGGTATTTGGACATGCATTTTGGAATTGATTGTGTCAGGATAATCAGCCATAAATGCTTAACAGATCCTGTTTTAGTTTTATTCACAGTCAAATAGTGGGTTTTGGATAATCAGCTACATATCAGCTGCAAGAAAAGGGAATTTTAAAGGGTAAAACAAAATCAATTATTTACCTCTTTCTTTAACATAAATGGAAAGTCTTATTTTCACTTAAGAAACCATCTTTATTTTTTTCATGAAATTAACATAAATGGAGGAAACTATGTGTTGATAAATCCTTCATACTTAGGTATAGATGTTGTTCTTGAGCTTTGCATGCGATAATGCGAATGATATTTGATTTCAGTAGCTAAATCTAACGTTATTCATGTTGTAGTTGTGGCAACGGATGATGAAAAGATTGCAGAATGATGTCGAGGATTTGGTGCAGATGTGATCATGACTGCAGAATCATGTAGAAATGGTATGAGATTATGCTTATTTCTTTATTATTAGTTCTAATCATCTATATTGTTACTTAAACAGAAAATACTATTTGTGTGTGTTGGTTTTAGGTGCTGAGAGGTGTAGTGAAGCACTTCAAAAGCTCAAGAAAAAGTATGATATTGTTGTTAATATTCAAGGAGATGAACCGCTTATTGAACCTGAACTAATTGATGGGATTGTCAAAGCTCTTCAGGTACCACATTGTGATCAAATTTTTGTGAACTGTCATTTTAATATGTGTCGTTGAAAACTTGAAATATATCAATTTGTTCCTTCTGCAGACCACTCCGGATGCAGTTTTCAGCACTGCAGTCACATCTTTAAAACCTGAAGACGCTTTTGATCCAAATCGTGTGAAATGTGTGGTTGATAATCGTGGCTATGCAATCTACTTTTCTCGAGGGCGTTATCGGTTGCTGAGGCGTGGCTGCCAATTATGGTTAGCAGCCGTAACCAAACATTCTTTTTGGGCCTGAGCCTTGAGTTTCAAATTGTTTTGAATCGGTAATCACGCGCGCAACGCACGCAAATGGAAAAAAACCTAGTTTTAACAATAATGGTGGGCTGTAGATGACGTCATAAAGATGAAGATTAGCGTCTAGCATTACAAATTTATTTCTATTTTTAGAGGTGGGTAAAATGGTTATTTTGTTAATTTATGGCCCGATGCTAGGCTCACGGCCCTACCAAGGGAGGGGTTGTCCGATCACTCTCCTTTGATTCTACAAACAGTAGATATGGATTTTGGGGCAAGACCATTTAGATTCTTTAATTCTTGGCTGGACTTACCAGGATTTGAGGAGCATGTGCAAAGGCTATGCAATTATTTCGTTTTTTCGAGCCCAGCAGATAAAAGGCTCGATACAAAACTGAAGTGGTTGAAGAATGGAATTAAAACATGGATTAAGGATTTCTTGGTAAAAGAAAATAAGAGTCTTGATAGATTGAAGGCGCAGTTAGAGTATATCGATAAAGTGGCGAAGAAGGGCGCGTTGTCAGAAGACTTGTTACACATCAGGACTAATATTTTAAAGGATCTTAAAGTCGTTAGAAATCGGAAGAAGGCGGATATTATTCAAAAGTCGAGACTAAAATGGGTGATGGACGGTGATGAGAACTCCAAATTTTTCCATGGAATTGTCAATGCGAACATACGTAACAATAGAATTCGTGGAATGTTAATTGATGGGACGTGGGTCATGAATCCGGGGGTAATTAAAGACCATGTTGCAGCCTTCTTTAGATCAAAATTCGCCCAACCCCCCCTGTTTAAAACCAAGCTTTACAATCCCTGGTCTGCGAAGGATCTCGGCAGTAATGGTTGAGGAGCTTCCTTTCTTGCCCTCGGAAATAAAGGCAGCAGTTTGGCAATGTGATGGAAACAAAGCTCCAGGTCCAGATGGTTTTAACTTCACTTTCATAAGGAAATTTTGGAGCTGCCTTGAGAGAGATTTTATGGACCTGTTACATGAATTCCACTCATATGGTAGAATTAATGGAGGCTGTATGGCGTCGTTTATTGCCTTAATACCTAGAGTAAAAGACCCGCTTACCCCAAATGATTCAAGACCAGTGAGCTTGATAGGGGTAACAAATAAAGTCATATCTAAGGTGTTACAAAATAGACTAATACTGGTCATTGGGGAAGTGATATCGAAAGAGCAGAGTGCGTATATCTCCAATCGGTCAATTCCGGATGGACCATTGATTATAAACGAGGTGATATCATGGATTAAGAAATCAAAAGGGGCGGGAGTTATAATCAAAGTGGACATTGCCAAAGCGTTTGACTCTCTGCATCAGGATTTTTTGGATGAGGTGCTTGCACAAATGAACTTTCCATTAAAATGGAGAAGATGGATTGCTGCAATCCTAAGCTCTAATCATGCTTCAGTACTTGTCAATGGGTGTCCCACCAAGCAATTTGAATATCAAAAAGGTCTAAGGCAAGGTGACCCACTCTCGCCTTACCTGTTCATCATTGCTATGGAAGCGTGGTCATGTTTAATGAAGAAGGCTGTTTCGATGGGTTTGTTCGAAGGTATACAATTACTATGTCGTGGTCCCATCCTCTCTCATTTCATCTTTGCTGATGATGTGATTATTTTGGGAAACGAAAGTGTACGGAGTCTGAAGAATATTTCTAGGCTACTTCAAGGTTTCTTTTTAATTTCGGGCCTTAAAGTAAACCTTAAGAAGAGTTCCATTTTTGGAATTGGCGTTCCTGATCAGACTATATTGAACCTCGCCAATACCATCTGCTGCACCATGGGGAAATTGCCTTTTGTTTATCTTGGACTTGTTGTTGGAGCCAACATGAACAAGATCAAGAACTGGAATCCGGTGATGGAAATATTCAAAACGAGACTCTCTAATTGGAAAGGAAAATCGTTATCTATTAGGGGCAGACAACTTTGATCAAATCGGTGCTTGAATCTTTACCTTCATACTATTTCTCGTTGTACAAAGCACCAGCAAAGGTGCTTAACGACTTGGAAAAAATCAGAAGACATTTTCTTTGGGGTGGCACTGGTGGAAAAAGGCATATTCATTGGGTTTCATGGAATAAGGTTGCACAACCGAAAGATAAAGGAGGGTTAGGAATCACACCATTGAAGGTCTCCAATCTGGCCCTCCTTGCAAAATAGTGGTGGCGTTTCAAGAACGAAAAACATGCTCTTTGGTGGAACGTGATTTGGGCTATACACAATGGATCTCGATCATGGAATCCGTTACCAGCAAAGCTTGTGATGCCAGAGGTATGGAAAAATATAGCTGCTATTAATAAGGATTTGGCAAATTTTGATGTAGATTTGTACTGTCTTATTAGTGGCGTTTTGGGGAAAGGAAATTGTAACATCTCGTAATTTTCGGTAAATAAAAGTTAATTTTATAAAAAAAAAAGAGGTTAATAGGTTGATGTTAAATTCCAATAATTACAATAACGTTAATAATAATAATAATAATGATAATATAAGTTTTTATATGTTAAAGCTTGTAATTAATAAATCTTTTACATAAAATGATAATAATAATTTCAGGGACCAAAGTGTAATTTATAAAAATTGAAACAAAACCTTATGTTTCAGTTGACAACTGATACAAACTACGGGGACCAATTTTGTAAATTCAAAAAAAAAAAAAACACCCAACCCCACCCCCCATTCACCCTCGATTTCTTCCACTTGCTTCCCTGTTTTGCTCCTCCATGTTTTGGCCAAAGAATCTGCAATAATAATTGAATTAATCTTATATAAACCATCATCTGACCATATCCATCCTTCACAATCTTCAATTACACCTGAGAAGCATAAAAACTACACACTTGATTCCTTCTCCCGCTCGCGACCTGCAACTCATTCGAACTCCACCGTTCACCTTTCGCCAAAGCTCTTCCCCACGGTTAACCTTTTACGGCCAACACCAACGGTGACAACCTCTTTCATTCGCGACCGAGTATCTCCGGCAACTCCTCCTCCCTTAAATCGCAGGCTTGACAATCGAAAGTATTCCAGCAGCCGCGTAGATCGATCACGGCAGTCGGTTCGGTACAATTCTTGCTCTATTTGGTTTTCGTTCATTCGGTGCGGTTTCGGGTTACGAATGGTACGTTGCGTGTCGTGTGGGTACTCGGGTGTACATGTATTGTGTGTCCATGCGTGATGCTATGAATATATATAAACGGTTGTGGAATTATTGTGTATGTATGTATACGTATGTTTCTGCGAATCATATATGTAAGGGTATATATATGTGTGTTTTGCAGCGTGAATATATATATGTATGCATGTGCAGCCCGTGTATGTATATTTCTGAATGCGTGTATATATATGGCTGTATGCGTGTATGTATATTTCTGAATGCGTGTATATATATGGCTGTATGCGTGTATGTATAATTCTGCGTGCGTGTATTCTGCGTGCGTGTATGTATATGTCTGTATGCGTGTATGAAAATGAACATATATACATGTATGTGTTTTGTGTATGTATGGCAGAGTATATATACTGCGTATGTATGTATCCGTATGTATATGTGCTGTGTATGTATGCATCGGTCCCAGGAGTGCTCACGGGTTGTTATAAATTGGGAGATGTTTGTGTTGGTGTTTCGGTCAATTGGGTTGAGAGTCGGAATGGGTGTTTGTGTCCGTGAGTATGATATATATGTATGTTCCTGCCTATATGTGAAGAATTGTAATATATATATATATTAAGTATAGATATGTATTTGTAAGTGGGGGTGTGGGTGCGTACTAATGAATTGTTATGTGCATCGTGAGTGTGTGAATAATATGATTGTGTGTGTTTTGTTTTGTGAATTGCATGTGAACGCAGGTATGAGTATGGATGTGTCAGAATTAAAGGGGATGTGAAAGCATGTGGGTATGATGCTTCAACATGTTCTTGGGTGGGTATATGATGTGCGAGTTAGTGTGCATATTATATACATATTTTGTTTAGTGTGGCTTTGTGCATGTGGTTTGGGTGTATGCTAAACCGTGCATGGAATTTGGGTGGGTTGTGCATAGCGAGTTTTAGTGACATTTTATTGAGTGGGTTGTGTATCATATGTACATCATATGTAACATGTATACTATGCGTGTATTGTAAGTAATGCACCTTCAAATACGTATGCGTATGTTTTTAGCACATTCTTTATGTGGAGTATTATATATATATATATATATATATATATATATATATATATATATATATATACACTATGTGCGAATAATAGGTATTATGTAATTGTAATATATTCGGGTGTGTCATATTTGGGTCGTTGTACCTTGGTGTTACATTATTGTGTGCTTGCGTCCAAGTGGGGAAATATCGATAATCGACATCGAACCGTAACCGAGATGTGAAACACGAAACCGTACGACTCTTATATTGTAATTAATAATTAATATTAATTATATATACTGAATGAAACATAGGTTAACTGGAAACCCGATCTTTTGTGTTTACATTTACTTGTTGCTCTACACTCGAGGTGAGTTTCACGACCCCTTTTTACTTTCTTTCCTTTTTGGGGGAGAAAACATGCAAACATATTTTATGAATGGTTGCCAGTATTATTGATATCACTTGTTACGTTAGTGCAAACACATAACATGTCCTCACACAATCGAACCGTTAGTAATGGGATTAGCGAGGTAATTTTGAGTAGTACTACTGGGTCTGACAAACCCCGCCCGGGCTAGTCGCGCTAGCTTGATTGGAGGTCAAACGGGTGCATTATTGACCTAACACATTGTCATGGTCTTGCGAGACGTGACGGGGATACAACAAACACATATAGGACGTAAACAGTCAGCTTCGGTTCGAAACGCTAAGTAACAAGAACAGAGGCTAGCTACCTAACGATATGCAATATATACTAAACCATTGAAACGCAAACTATGGATACGCTTACAAACACATTTCCTGTTGATTAAACCTGTGAACTCACCAACTTTATGTTGACACATTTTAGCATGTTTTCTCAGGTCACAGAAACGCACAAGGTTAAGAACTCAGCTAGGATGCATGCATGGCATACATCACTACTCAACTGATTCATTTGGTTAAATGTTATGGATTTTTATGGTTGAAACGCATGTTGAAACAATTTACTATTAATTTCTGTTTTCGAAACGCTTCCGCAAGATTGAAACACTTATGATTGATTTAAAGATCTAATTACTTAATGTGATGTTTTGTAATTACTGTGTTTGGTGTAACTGATGCTATCTGAGATCCTGGTATGTCACACGCCTGACGGTAAATCCCGTTAGCGGATTTTGAGGGTGTGACAGATTGGTATCAGAGCATTAGTTATAGCGAACTAAAATGGACTTGCATCTCATTTGCATTGCATTTTAGACTATAGCTGGATTGGCATTAGTTACACACACATAGATTTCTAAGCTATGGATGCTTGAAAACTTTTACTTTAACATACGGGAAGGTTGAGTGCCTAATTCAAGTGATTTCAAACTCCAAAACCTCGATTGTTATTAATGGATTCCAAAATCTCGTCAAAGTCTGTGTCCCACCACTGAATACATGCAATGCTGGAAGAGTAAGATGCCTGTATCTCGGGGTGTTCTGTCTAGGCAAGGTATTCGCATATATCCAAATCAACCGATGGACCTGTTTACCTTACCTGGGAACCCTTGGGATGAGTATCTTCTTATAGGTACGCATGTTTCAACAAAGTTGTGGTTGACTAAATACTTTGATTAGTCAACGTACTCGCTTTGATTCACGAATCAAACGAATACACTCGGAACATCTCATTGTCATGTGGAATAATTCTTGTCCTTGATTTCGTTTCCCGAAATAAACTATTCAAGATTTGAACACCACAGCAAATTCTATCGTACTCGTTTCTACTTCCAACATGCCCTATCATCTTCGCTAGTCTTAACAGATAGCACTCGGTACTTGACAAGGTATGTTATCACGAATGGGAGGAACCATGAGTGACCATGCAAAGCAAATTAGAATCACGGGTGCACACGTAATTGTAATTTGTCGTGCATGAGAATTCTGGTAACTCTATTAGGTGATAACAGTCATAGTTAGTACAAATTTTCGTTTCTATACTTGGAGACATAAAGTCTCGGTTCTCATGAAATGTCACTATCGGTATGCGAACAAATTCTTCATTTCTACTAGTATGAAACTGATTATTGTTATCAATAGTTATTATTCGATAGTAACTGTCATGTATTGTGAATACGTAGAATCATGTCTGGACGAAGAATTGGACGCCCACGTAGACAAGAAAACATTAATCTAACCCAAGCTGAACTCGATGCCATCATAAATGAGCGTGTTGCTGAAGCGCTCGAGGCGTTCGAACAGACCAGGAACCAAAATCAAAACAACAATATCAACCAGAACCAAAACCAAGGAGGTAAACCTCTATCAAATAGATCTTTTGGATCAAATCCTTGATACTCTACGTAACAATCCTTAAATCATTAATACGTATCCACTCATTCCAGGTCAAGCAGTCTGCACTTTCAAGATGTTCATGGACTGCAAACCTCATTCCTTCAAAGGCTCCGAAGGTGTTGTTACCCTCCTTCGTTGGATTGAAAAGCTGGAATCCGCCTTCGCAATGTGTAACTGTCCAGCAGAAAACCGTGTCAAGTATGCTTCCGGCACTTTGGAAGGACCAGCTTGACATGGTGGAACTCACAGGTCCAAACCTTAGGACTTGATGCTGCTAACAGTATGCCTTGGGAGGACTTCAAGATTTTAATGAAAGAAGAGTACTGCCCCAGGAGCGAAGTCCAGAAACTGGAGGCAGAATTTTGGAATTTAAAGATGGTTGGTTCAGACATTGAGGAGTACACGACTCGTTCGCACGAGTTGGCTGCATTATGTCCTCAGATGGTGACTCCAGCCTACAAACGGATCGAAAAATACATTGATGGTCTAGCTCCTCAGATTCAGGCTAGTGTGATGGCTGCTGATCCTGTCACTATTCAGCAGGCCATCCGACTGGCTCATAAACTCACTGACCAGGCAGTGGCACAGGGCACCTTGCCTAAACGTGGCGCTGCTTCTGGTTCTTCTGATCACAAAAGGAAATGGGACGGCAATAACAACAATAAGTCTTCAAGCTCCAACAACACCCAACAACAACAGACCAAAAAGTTTGACCCTTCAAGAAGCTTCAACAATCAGAACCACAACAACTATGGCCAGGGATCAAGTAGCTACGCGAGCAAGAATCCTAAGTGTAACCGGTGCAACTTCCATCATCGTGGCCCATGTGATCGACTTCGTTGTCAGAGATGTGGAAAGATGGGTCATGCAGCCAAAGACTGTCGGGGTGAACTAATGACCCAGCAACAACAACTCCAACAACAACGACAGGGTGGAGTGATTAGAAGCTGCTTTGAGTGTGGTAAGGAGGGCCACTACAGGAAGGATTGCCCGCAGCTGAAGGGTGGAAACAAGGATAATAACGGGGGCAATGCCAAGGGTCGCGCATTCGTGATCGGTTCCGGCGAGGCAAGGGATGACCAGAATGTGGTTACTGGTACGTTTCCCCTGAATGGTTGTTTTGCTTCCATACTATTTGATACTGGAGCTGATAGGAGTTTTGTTTCCAACAAGTTCATTAAGTTCTTAAATGTAACCCTAGCTGTCATGGAACCTAGTTATGTGGTAGAATTAGCTGACGGAAAACTAATTGAGGCAACTCATATCGCCAAGGGGTGCCGATTAGGATTGTGTGGTCATGAGATGGATATAGATCTGATGCCTGTCCCACTTGGTAGTTTCGACGTAGTTGTGGGTATGGACTGGCTATCCAAGAATCAAGCTGAGATCATCTGCAGAGGGAAAATCGTTCGTATCTCACTTCCTAGTGGTGAAATTTTATCGGTCCAGGGCGAAAGGAGTGGCATGGTTTCTGGAATCATCTCCTACATGAAAGCTCAGAAGTGTTTGCGAAAGGGTCATACCGCTTTCCTAGCCATGGTCACTGAAAAAGAACCCGATGAAAAGAAAATTGAAGACATCCTTGTTGTACGCGATTATCCTGAGGTTTTCCCTGAAGACCTACCCGGTCTCCCACCGCATCGCCAAGTCGAGTTCCAGATTGATTTGGTACCTGGAGCCGCACCTATCGCAAAAGCACCGTACAGATTAGCTCCAAAAGAACTGCAAGAGCTGTCTACGCAATTGCAAGATCTATTGGATAAAGGATTTATTAGACCTAGTTCATCACCGTGGGGAGCTCCAGTCCTGTTTGTCAAGAAAAAGGATGGAACTTTTCGCATGTGTATTGATTACCGTGAACTGAACAAAGTGACGGTCAAGAATCGTTATCCTCTTCCACGCATCGATGATTTGTTCGATCAGCTTCAAGGGTCAAGTTTCTATTCCAAGATCGATCTGAGGTCAGGATATCATCAGCTAAGGGTTCGAGATGAAGACATTTCAAAGACTGCGTTCAGAACTAGGTATGGCCACTACGAGTTTCTGGTTATGCCTTTTGGGCTGACCAATGCACCAGCAGTTTTCATGGACCTCATGAACCGTGTCTGCAAACCTTATTTGGATAAGTTTGTCATTGTCTTCATTGATGACATACTGATCTACTCCCGTAATAAGGAAGATCATGAGGGACATTTGAGGACCATACTGGAATTGCTGAGAGATGAACAACTTTACGCAAAGTTCTCAAAATGTGACTTCTGGATGCGTGAAGTGCAATTCCTTGGGCACGTGGTGAATGAAAAGGGTATACATGTTGATCCTTCAAAGATTAAAGCAATCAAGGAATGGCCGGCACCAAAGACGCCTACTGAGGTGCGACAATTCCTTGGTTTGGCAGGCTATTACCGGAGATTCATCGAAGGATTTTCAAAATTGGCGCAACCTTTGACTGCCCTAACTCATAAGGGAATAACTTATAAGTGGGGCAACAAAGAGGAAACAGCGTTTCAAGCGCTTAAAGACAAACTCTGCAGCGCACCAATCCTAGCTTTACCAGAAGGAACTGATGACTTTGTTGTTTACTGTGATGCATCCATCCAAGGTTTGGGATGTGTACTGATGCAACGCGACAAGGTCATAGCTTATGCATCTCGACAGCTCAAGGTGCATGAGAAGAACTACACCACGCATGATCTGGAACTAGGAGCTATAGTGTTTGCCTTGAAGATCTGGAGGCACTACTTATATGGAACCAGGTGCATGATCTATACAGATCACAAGAGTCTCCAGCACATATTTGACCAGAAAGAATTGAATATGCGGCAACGACGGTGGTTAGAGTTACTCAATGATTACGACTGTGCGATCAAGTATCATCCAGGTAAGGCTAATGTGGTAGCCGATGCCCTTAGTCGTAAGGAAACCCTAAAACCTCGTCGGGTGCGCGCATTACAAATGACTATCCACTCTGACCTACCAGCACAAATCAGAGCTGCTCAGTCTGAGGCCTTAAAGACGGAGAATCTCAAAGCAGAATCCATGCGAGGCATGGAGAAACAGTTGGAGGTTAAAGCTGATGGGATCCGTTATTTTATGAAACGGATTTGGGTACCACAGTACGGGAATTTGCGAGAGCTGATAATGGATGAAGCTCATAAGTCACGTTACTCGATTCATCCAGGTTCAGACAAGATGTATCAAGACCTGAAAGAATTTTACTGGTGGCCGAAAATGAAAGCGGAGATAGCCACATACGTAAGCAGATGCTTAACTTGTTCCAAGGTTAAGGTGGAATACCAGAGACCATCCGGTTTACTTCAACAACCGGAAATTCCAGTGTGGAAATGGGAGCAGATCTCCATGGACTTTGTCACGAAGTTACCTAGGACTCCCAGCGGATGCGATACCATCTGGGTTATAGTAGATCGCTTAACGAAATCCGCACACTTTCTGGCAATCCGAGAGACTGATCGAATGGAGAAGCTGACACGTATCTATTTAAGGGAAATAGTCTCTCGGCATGGCGTGCCGATATCTATCATTTCTGATCGTGACGCTCGGTTCACTTCTCATTTCTGGCAATCATTACAACGATCATTGGGAACGCGGCTGGATATGAGTACCGCGTATCACCCGCAAACCGATGGTCAAAGTGAGCGTACGATCCAGACACTGGAAGACATGTTGCGTGCCTGTGTGATTGATTTTGGCAGCAGCTGGGAAACTCATTTACCATTGGTTGAGTTCTCCTATAATAACAGTTATCATACCTCTATCAAGGCAGCTCCATTTGAGGCACTGTATGGGCGTAAGTGCCGGTCACCTATTTGTTGGGCAGAAGTTGGGGAAAGTCAACTTACCGGTCCTGAACTCGTGCATGAGACGACTGAGAAGATTGTGCAGATCCGTAACCGTATGGCAGCAGCACGTGACCGACAAAAGAGTTACGCCGACAAGCGTCGTAAGCCATTGGAGTTTCAGATTGGTGACAAAGTACTGTTGAAAGTGTCACCTTGGAAAGGCGTGATTCGTTTCGGGAAACGTGGAAAACTAAACCCTAGGTACGTGGGACCGTTTGAAATTGTCAAACGGGTTGGTCCCGTAGCCTATCAGTTGAACTTACCTGAAGAACTCAGTGGAGTACATGATGTGTTCCATGTTTCAAACCTGAGGAAATGCCTGGCTGACGAGACTCTCGTCATACCGTTGGACGAGGTACATGTTGACGAACAACTATGTTTCATCGAGGAACCGGTGGAAGTTATGGACCGAGAGGTCAAGACACTCAAACATAGTCGTATTCCTATTGTCAAAGTCCGATGGAACTCAAAGCGTGGACCAGAGTTCACCTGGGAACGGGAGGATCAAATGAAATCCAAGTATCCTCATCTTTTCGTTTCAGCCTCCTCGTGAACAAATTTCGGGACGAAATTTCCTAAAGTAGGGGAGACTGTAACATCTCGTAATTTTCGGTAAATAAAAGTTAATTTTATAAAAAAAAAAGAGGTTAATACGTTGATGTTAAATTCCAATAATTACAATAACGTTAATAATAATAATAATAATAATGATAATATAAGTTTTTATATGTTAAAGCTTGTAATTAATAAATCTTTTACATAAAATGATAATAATAATTTCAGGGACCAAAGTGTAATTTATAAAATTGAAACAAAACCTTATGTTTCAGTTGACAACTGATACAAACTACGGGGACCAATTTTGTAAATTCAAAAAAAAAAAAAAACACCCAACCCCACCCCCCATTCACCCTCGATTTCTTCCACTTGCTTCCCTGTTTTGCTCCTCCATGTTTTGGCCAAAGAATCTACAATAATAATTGAATTAATCTTATATAAACCATCATCTGACCATATCCAATCCTTCACAATCTTCAATTACACCTGAGAAGCATAAAAACTACACACTTGATTCCTTCTCCCGCTCGCGACCTGCAACTCATTCGAACTCCACCGTTCACCTTTCGCCAAAGCTCTTCCCCACGGTTAACCTTTTACGGCCAACACCAACGGTGACAACCTCTTTCATTCGCGACCGAGTATCTCCGGCAACTCCTCCTCCCTTAAATCGCAGGCTTGACAATCGAAAGTATTCCAGCAGCCGCGTAGATCGATCACGGCAGTCGGTTCGGTACAATTCTTGCTCTATTTGGTTTTCGTTCATTCGGTGCGGTTTCGGGTTACGAATGGTACGTTGCGTGTCGTGTGGGTACTCGGGTGTACATGTATTGTGTGTCCATGCGTGATGCTATGAATATATATAAACGGTTGTGGAATTATTGTGTATGTATGTATACGTATGTTTCTGCGAATCATATATGTAAGGGTATATATATGTGTGTTTTGCAGCGTGAATATATATATGTATGCATGTGCAGCCCGTGTATGTATATTTCTGAATGCGTGTATATATATGGCTGTATGCGTGTATGTATATTTCTGAATGCGTGTATATATATGGCTGTATGCGTGTATGTATAATTCTGCGTGCGTGTATTCTGCGTGCGTGTATGTATATGTCTGTATGCGTGTATGAAAATGAACATATATACATGTATGTGTTTTGTGTATGTATGGCAGAGTATATATACTGCGTATGTATGTATCCGTATGTATATGTGCTGTGTATGTATGCATCGGTCCCAGGAGTGCTCACGGGTTGTTATAAATTGGGAGATGTTTGTGTTGGTGTTTCGGTCAATTGGGTTGAGAGTCGGAATGGGTGTTTGTGTCCATGAGTATGATATATATGTATGTTCCTGCCTATATGTGAAGAATTGTAATATATATATATATTAAGTATAGATATGTATTTGTAAGTGGGGGTGTGGGTGCGTACTAATGAATTGTTATGTGCATCGTGAGTGTGTGAATAATATGATTGTGTGTGTTTTGTTTTGTGAATTGCATGTGAACGCAGGTATGAGTATGGATGTGTCAGAATTAAAGGGGATGTGAAAGCATGTGGGTATGATGCTTCAACATGTTCTTGGGTGGGTATATGATGTGCGAGTTAGTGTGCATATTATATACATATTTTGTTTAGTGTGGCTTTGTGCATGTGGTTTGGGTGTATGCTAAACCGTGCATGGAATTTGGGTGGGTTGTGCATAGCGAGTTTTAGTGACATTTTTATTGAGTGGGTTGTGTATCATATGTACATCATATGTAACATGTATACTATGCGTGTATTGTAAGTAATGCACCTTCAATACGTATGCGTATGTTTTTAGCACATTCTTTATGTGGAGTATTATATATATATATATATATATATATATATATATATACACTATGTGCGAATAATAGGTATTATGTAATTGTAATATATTCGGGTGTGTCATATTTGGGTCGTTGTACCTTGGTGTTACATTATTGTGTGCTTGCGTCCAAGTGGGGAAATATCGATAATCGACATCGAACCGTAACCGAGATGTGAAACACGAAACCGTACGACTCTTATATTGTAATTAATAATTAATATTAATTATATATACTGAATGAAACACAGGTTAACTGGAAACCCGATCTTTTGTGTTTACATTACTTGTTGCTCTACACTCGAGGTGAGTTTCACGACCCCTTTTTACTTTCTTTCCTTTTTGGGGGAGAAAACATGCAAACATATTTTATGAATGGTTGCCAGTATTATTGATATCACTTGTTACGTTAGTGCAAACACATAACATGTCCTCACACAATCGAACCGTTAGTAATGGGATTAGCGAGGTAATTTTGAGTAGTACTACTGGGTCTGACAAACCCCGCCGGGCTAGTCGCGCTAGCTTGATTGGAGGTCAAACGGGTGCATTATTGACCTAACACATTGTCATGGTCTTGCGAGACGTGACGGGGATACAACAAACACATATAGGACGTAAACAGTCAGCTTCGGTTCGAAACGCTAAGTAACAAGAACAGAGGCTAGCTACCTAACGATATGCAATATATACTAAACCATTGAAACGCAAACTATGGATACGCTTACAAACACATTTCCTGTTGATTAAACCTGTGAACTCACCAACTTTATGTTGACACATTTTAGCATGTTTTCTCAGGTCACAGAAACGCACAAGGTTAAGAACTCAGCTAGGATGCATGCATGGCATACATCACTACTCAACTGATTCATTTGGTTAAATGTTATGGATTTTTATGGTTGAAACGCATGTTGAAACAATTTACTATTAATTTCTGTTTTCGAAACGCTTCCGCAAGATTGAAACACTTATGATTGATTTAAAGATCTAATTACTTAATGTGATGTTTTGTAATTACTGTGTTTGGTGTAACTGATGCTATCTGAGATCCTGGTATGTCACACGCCTGACGGTAAAATCCCGTTAGCGGATTTTGAGGGTGTGACAGAAATGATATTCACTTCTGGACTGATAGATGGTTAACTGAGAAGCCGCTGATGATATTGTTTCCATCTTTGTTTGCCTTAGAATTGAACAAAAATGTCCGTGTGTGTGAATGCTATTTACTACAGCCAAACGCTCTTATATGGAAATGGAGATGGAAAAAAGCATTATGTTCGAATCAGGAGAATGAGGAACTAAACACTTACAAGAGTGGTTGTTATTGGCGTCTCTAAATGATGAGGTGGACCGGTGGAAATGGGTCATTAGTGATGAAAATGAATTCTCCACAGCTTCACTAAAAGAGCTGCTAACAACAAAAGTGGGGGGTCAGACGTTTCAGAAGTATCAATGGAATGGTTGGGCACCAAAAACAGTGAATATTTTTAACTGGACAGCTACTATAAACAGGCTGCCAACGCGTGACTCGCTCATTAAAAGGAATATACAATTGGAATCAAGTTTATGTCTGCTTTGCGGGACGGTGGAGGAATCTGTCGAACACATATTTACTTCATGCCCATTCGCTATACAAGTATGGTCTAAGGTGAGTTCTTGGTGTGGTATTGGACCATTTTATGCTTTCTCGTTCAATGACATTATGGAAACTCCGTATCTATTAAAGGGGGACAACGACTTCAAGAAAAGGATCCACACTATTTTCATGGCAACAACGTGGAGTATTTGGAACATAGGAATGACATTCTCTTCAATGGGGTTGTACCTGCAATTTATAAGGTCACATGTAACATCAGTGTTCTCGCGACTTTATGGTTGAAGGCAAGGAGCAACAAGAAAGGTTTGATTGCTCTAAAGAAGTTTCCAACGAACCGGGCTGAGTATTATGTCTTGATTGTTGATTTCCCACTTCGGTGGGTGTTGTTTTGTTTTTCCTGTTTTATTATCGTGTACTGTTTTTCCGAGGGTTTTTAGCTCCTTGTTAGCCCTCTTATTTTTATATATATTTGCTTTGCCGTCCAAAAAAAAATCTAATAAAAAGAATGTATCTTTTGTCACTTGTCAATCTTTAAACTCATCATTTTACCACTTGTCATTCTTATAGACAAACTCAAATCATTTTCATTTCAAAGGGTACCATAGCAATTTAAACATTCAAACTAATTTTTCTCTCTTATTAAAATTAATTTTATTAATTTTAATATATCTCTCTTATTTAGATTTTTTAAAATCAAATTATCATTTTAGAAATAGATTTTATTAGGCAAATTAAAAATCACATCTTTTTCTTAGAATATAAATAATAAAAACAATTATATAATATAAAATTTTCTAAAACACTAAACATTTTAAAAAAATATGTTTTAAATCGGTCATTTATTAAAACATTATAAAAAAAGTAAAATTTTCTAATAGCAGTCTTATTAAAATAACCAGAATAAGTATAAACCAGAGTTTTTAATAAACAAGATTCTTATATAAAATATTTTTTTATAAAAAGTCTTAAATGAATGTTTAAAAATGAAACTATTTAGATAAGAGGGTTGAGCATTGTCGGTTACCCGAGACCAAATGGCTCTACCGACCCGACCCAATTCCCGATTTGTGGGGAAAATAGTAACCGATACCGTGACATAGGTACCAAATTCGGGATTCGGGTAAAGACATAATCGGGTACTCGGGTAGTGGTCAAATCCTGAAATTTTCTTCATGCTTCATGCAGAAGTATTATTCGATCACTGATGTGCAGTGGCGGACCTACCCCCATGGGAGGGGGGGCGGCCGCCCACCCTAAATTTTTTTTTTTTTTAATATATGCTCGTTTTCTCGTCCGCCCCCTGTAAAATTTTGCAATCGCCCCCCTTCCGCCCCCTTCGAAACCCAATTTTACTTGTCTTCTTTCTTTTTTAATGAGCCGACCCGATCCAACCCGTTACCGCGTTAGTCGACCGACCTTTAAAAATTTTCCGCCCCCCGTGAAAAATTTTCTGGATCCGCCACTGCTGATGTGATGGTGAGCTTCGGTAAGTGGCGAAGGTAATAGGCATTGAGAAGATCGTTGCAGATGATGCTCCGTCGCTGGTGATGGAGATCGGTCGTGAAATTGTGATTGAATCGAACGGAATCAATGGCGGTGGTGAGGTTGTTGACAGTGACGATGATGATTCCGGCAAGGATCATTCGTCGAAAAGTGAGATCACCGATTCAGCTAACGAATAATTTTGCTTGTTTAACTTTTGCATTTTAACTGCTTACACTTTGGTTCTGCATATGTGTTCTTTTGTTCATATAATAATAATATTGCAGATTGGTTCTTGATGTTTAATAATGAAGAAGAAGACAAATTCGATAATGTCAAATATGGTTGCACATTATATTAAAATTGATAATGTCAGATTGGTTCTTGAGGTTTGATTTGTTCGACCGACTTTGATTACACAAAGGTCAAATATGGTTGCACATTATATTAAAATCTTCGATTTCTTTAAGGTTTCAATGTAGGTCGGGAGGAATTAGGGGTTGTTTGATTGCGCTGACTGAGTAAGATCTGACTGAGTCAGAAGCTGACCCAGTAAGAAGTTCTTACTGAGTCTGCATCTGACTGAAACTTGGCTGTTTGATTTAGTATCTGACTGAATCTGCTGAATGATAAAAATAACCTTATATACATACATACACATAAGCAATATATACATATACATATACATACACATCTACATACACATACATCTACATACACATCTACATCAACATACACATCTACATGCACATACACATATACATACACATCTACATACATACATACATACATACACATCTACATACACATATACATCAACATACACATCTACATGCACATACACATATACATACACATCTACATACACATATACATACACATCTACATACCCATATACATACACATCTACATACCCAGATACATACACATCTACATACACATACATCTACATACACATACATCTACATACACATCCACATACACATACATCTACATACACATACATCTACATACACATACATCTACATACACATCTACATACATATACATCTACATACACATACGTCTACATACACATACATCTACATACACATACATCTACATACACATCTATATACACATACATCTACATACACATACATCTACATACACATACATCTACATACACATCCACATACACATACATCTACATACATATACATCTACATACACATCTACATACACATACATCTACATACACATACATCTACTACACATACATCTACATACACATACATCTACATACACATACATCTACATACACATCTATATACACATACATCTACATACACATACATCTACATACACATACATCTACATACACATACATCAGCGATTAGGGCTCGCGCAGGGGGAGGGGAGGTCGCTCGATTAGGGCTCGCGCAAGGGGAGGGGAGGTCGCCGATCGAGAGCGCAGGGGGAGGGGGAGGTGGCCGATCAAGAGCGCAGGGGGAGGGGGAGGTCAGCGATCGAGAGCGCAGGGGAGGGTCGCTCGATTAGGGCTCGCGCAGGGGGAGGGGAGGTCGCCGATCGAGAGCGCAGGGGGAGGGGGAGGTGGCCGATCGAGAGTGCAGAGGGAGGGGGAGTTCAGCGATCGAGAGCGCAGGGGGAGGGGGTTAGCGATGTGGAGAAGAGGGGGGAAGGGTTTGGTCAGTGATGTCAAAGGGGAGGACTCGGTCAGATTGCACTTCCGGGTCAGATGAGGCGGTCAGCAACAACAAACGCACTGACTGGCTGACCGAGTCTGCCAGTCAGTGGTCAGACGTGTGGTAAGAGGAATCAAATAGCCCCTAGTTTGGTATCCTCTTTTCAAAACCCGAATACCGACCCAAGACCGATTATTCCTTAATTAACGTATCGAGTACCTACTATACATTCTTAAATCGGTTCGGTAATAGGTATAATTTCGGTTCGGGAATGGGGAATCCTCGGTCCTACCCGATACTTGCTCACCCTTACATTTAAAGGACCTCTTTGTAATTTACTCTTTCATTTATTAATATCTATTGTATCTAATAAAAAAAATATCTTTTGCCAATTGTTAATCTCTAAAACCACCATTTTACCACTTGTCATTCTTATAGTCAACCTTAAATCATTTTTTCTTCAAAAGAGTATTATAGTAATTTAAATATTCAAACTAATTTCTCTCTCTTATTAAAAAATAATTTTATTAATTGCTATAATTCTCTATCTTAATTAGATTTTTTAAAATCAAATTATCATTTTAGAAATAGGTTTTATTAAGCAAATAAAAATCACATCTTTTTATTAGAATATAAATAATAAAAACAATTATATAATATAAAATTTTCTAACACTAAATCTTTTTAAAACAAAATATATTTTAAATCGGTCATTTATTAAAATATTATAAAAAAGTAAAATTTTCTAATAGCAGTCTTATTAAAATAAACAGAATAAGTACAAACCAGAGTTTTTAATAAACAAGATTTTTATACAAAATATTTTTTTCTATAAAAAGTCTTAAAATGAATTTTTAAAAATAAAATTATTTAGATAAGAGAGTTAAAAATATTATAATATTTTAAATCTTAAACTATTACACATATATTTTTAATCATATCTTATATTAAAATATAATATTATAATTTTTTGTGTATAATTAACTATAATCCATTTATTAAAATGGGTTTCTAGACTATTTATCTATCTGGCTGTCTATCTATCTATCTATAATTAAAAAAAATTAAGATAAGACGTGACGTAATTTAAGTCTCATCATACTAATTTATTTGTCTTTATTATTAATAATAATATTAATGCTAATAATATTACTCATACCATTTTTAAACTAAAAATATGTAATTTAATAAATAAAACCTGTTTTTAATTAAAAATAAAAATTTTATAAAATACAGAATAGAATGAGCTTTTTTAAAGAAAATTTATTTTTCTTAAAACAAAATTTAAAAAAAATATATTTTTGTTTAGTTACTTAAAATAATTAATTATACGTAATTATAATCATATTTATCTTCAAAATGGTTTGATTAATTCATAAATTTTTATTACTAATTATTTAATATTTTATTTGTTCACTTGTGTAATACACGGGGTACTAACCTATTTTAGAAAATATATGCAATTAGTATTAAACCCCCGCATTGCCACGGGAGGCGTAAAATCATGCCAAGTAGCACCAAAGGCACACCACCATTACCGACCACCAACGCCGAAAAAACTCGTATAAAAAACAAAAAAAAAATAAAACCACTCTTGGAGGAAATATAACACTAAGCACACACCACCGTTAGACAAAATGTAAAACATATATAATAATAAGTAAGTCGATCTTGGACTGGTGCGTTGCGAAGACCGTTACATGGGAAAAAATAGGCATAAAAACGCTATACCACTCATGTACGCTGCGAGGTTTAATTCGCATAATGTAGACCCAAACGTAAGATGTAATTTTTAAAAATATAAAAGTATAAGGACTAAAATTAAAAGTAAAAAAAATATTTATGCTAAATTGTAAAAGATGTAAAAGTATTTGGTTAATATAAAAAAGTTAAAGATTAAAAAAGAATAAGACCCGAAAAATGATACAACCCCTATGACATGTTGTACAACATATAATGCATAAAAAAGTTAATAATTATATTATATATAATATTATTAGCATCTATACTAATAAAATAAAATATTTGAAAGCACATGATATTTTTCTAGGCAATCCACCTCATTAGCACCTAAGGTTCGTCCATGTGTGCTCACTATAAAAAACTTATATATGGTAGATCTTGATTTGCTAAAAGAATCTTCATAATTATTTGTTGAATTCGTATTTTTGGAAATATAATTGATACAAAACAGTTACAAATGTTTTTTAAATTATTTTTAGTAATTAAATTCTATGATCATAAATATTAGAATCAATGTTCATTCATACACTATGTGTTCATTTGAAACATTTTTACCCAATTTTAAAAGATTAGATTTTTTTATTTATTCATTTATCTATTTATTAAAATTACATTTCACTTCAATTGTTCATTTTATATCATCATTAACAAGACGTTTTAAATTTATTATAATGTTATGTTAGATGTAAATATATAATTCTTCATATTATTATAATTTTATAATTAATATAAAAAGGTTAAAATCATGCACTATATACAAATAATACATATATAATATATTCTTATGAATAATAATTATTTTATATATATTATTGTTTATACTTAAATATGTATGTTATATATAATAACTTATTGATTCACAAATGTCTTACCTATAAAATATATTAAATTATACATATATAATATTATTATATAGTTTTTTTTATTTCGATCTGTGTGACACACACTATATAACCTACTTATATAAAATAGAATGATATATATTATCATCAGCATTTAGTATTATCATTGAAAAAGGACTTTCTATGTTGATGACATGTGCCAAAATAACTATGAAAAGATGACATGTGTGTAAAATTTATAACTTATTCGTGATTATCTTGTATAATGTATTGAATATGCTTCTTTACGTTTTGGCTTTGATTAAGCTCAATACTTGAAATACGATCTCTAACTTGTTTAACATGACTTATTCAAATTTAACGAGTATGTCTTAAGTAACTTAAGAACAATCCTAGTCCTCGTGTCCGACTTGTTATGAGGTATGCTAAATAATTTCATACTTCTATGAAAAATTGATATATAATATATGATTATGTAACGAAAAACTATGGATCTGAAATTGTGTGTTATTTTTGTTTTTTGCCATGCTTACAAGTATTTTTAAAATGTATGATGGTGAAAGATGCAACTTTAATCATCAAATGTTAAGAGACACAAAAAAGATAAAAAGATGGTCGCTTTTGTCTTTTACAAAAGATAGTGTTTTCCTTTTTATTAGTTATCTTTTAGTAATATATTTACAAAATTAAAAATTATTTACAAAAATATTATATTTAACCATAAGGCTAAACCATGACATATAAACACTGATGGAGCTTGGGTATTTTCAAAAGTGGGGCGGGGTGAAATTAATTTTTTTAGGCAGGGCGAGCTCGTTATATATAAAAAAAAAATTTACGCTACCGGACTAAAAATTTACACTACGTACGAATCAAAAATTAACATTACAGACGAAAAAAAGAGGAGTGCCAGGCCCCTCCCGGCCACTTCAATGCTTCGCCCCTGCCTATAAACATAAGAACCTCTCAAATAAGCTTAGTCGTGGTTAGAGCGGTACAACTGAGCTTAGATTAAAGAAAAAGTAAGAAACATCTCAAATAAGCTTAGGAGTGCCAGGCCCCTCCCGGTGAACGTCTGGTGAACATATGGCCCCACTGGTACCGACCATTGTTCCACCTCCGCAGCTCCTACAAGATTTCCAGATGATCTTCGGGATCTCCCAATCCATTATACTTCCCCACATTGGATGGCGTTTTGAGTTTTGGCGGGAACGTAAATTCCGCAATCTTCAGAATAAACTTGGATCGGGCTTTTGCTGTTGAGGGACGATATGGTTACTGAAGTCATCATCGAAGTCTAACTTTTTGACCACAACGTCTTCACCCTGGTGGAATGTCTTCTTATCTCTTTCTCTTTTGACAAGCCGGGCCCATCATTGTGGTTTTTTCCTTCCTCCATCCTCGGAGGTTCCTCGTACTCCAGCCGCGTCCGGAGACCCTTCCAATGGTGTTCCTTTTCTTCTTGCTGTAGTAGCAAGAGAATTTGTTCTCGGTTTGACTAAGAAACTCTGGGGTGATAACAATGCTACGAGTGTTGTCTCCCCCAAAGGTGGTATTCATCACGCCAGGGGAGGGGGAATCGACATTTGGATTTTCGGCATTGTCGGTGTTGTCATGACAAGGAGTAACTTGGTTTGAATCCATGGTGGTCGATTTTAGGATCGTTATGGTCCCACGGATGGCGCCAAATATTGCTACACAAATCTTAACCGAGGGGTTAGGATGTAGAAGCAGTGCTTAAGTATGATTACCACCAGGATTACAATGTGGTTTTTGGGTTGGGGGGAGTATATTTGAGTTTGTTGTCTTGTTGTTTTTGTGTTTGGTTTTCTGTGTCTTCCCTTGATGGTGAGAATCATTATTTATAGTGTTTGCTGGTTTTAGTTGTTCCCAATTGGTTGCTATTCTAGGAATGTCAAAGTCTAATATCCGATTCTATACTTTCTTGGATAGAGGATTCTGCACCTTTTTTGTGTGCAAAGGGTTTCTTACTTAGTATTAATACTTTTTGTCCTCATAGCTGACTTTGAACCTCTGGGTTCCTCAGTTCACTCAGAGTTTGTCATTATTCGTTTTGTTACCTTTCGTTCTGACAATATTTGTTGATCATCCAATAGGCGTCTTCTTCTCGAGGCTTACTTGTATATGTTTTCTAACACTTGAATTTTCCAAGTGTTAGAAACTTATTTCCCCCGCGCTGCGATGGTTTTAGTAGGAGTCGCGACCCGAAGACGAGGTGTGTCGCGGATGAGTTTTCTCAACTCCAGAGAGCCGCGGCTAATATCTTGTGTTCCGATAGGTTTTTGGGCACGTGCCGCGGCTGGGCTTTTGCAGCCCCTGAGTGCCGCGGCTGGAGTCTTGTAATCCGATGAACATCTTTAAGGGGTGTTACCCCATCAATCATCTTTTATAAAATTTCAAATGGAGTCTCCTTCAAACCAAAGCTATTGTGGCAACAACTACCATCATTTCTGTCCAGAGGAAGAGAAGGTGATGTTGTTATTTTCTTCAACCCTTTTCAACTATTTGAAAATGTGAGTAAGAAAACTTATCATAAAGACATGATTATTTATTAAATTACATGTCTTTTATGCTGCATCTATACGTACAAATTCATCTTTCAGGTGAACAAAACCTCACGTTTTGTTCATGTTAGATATCTGCATTCGTTGGGGTTCAAATTTGGAGCTATGAAATTGTTGTTTGACGGTTTGTATTATGGGACTCCATCGCAGAGACAATTCTACAACCTCAGTGCCATATCCGACGCAATACCAAAAAAAAAGCATCGATGAAAACCAATGTCAGACGAGTGATTTTCTCACATTAGCTCCTCCTCAAGCATCCCAAACAAGTTCAAAAGAAATTTTGCATCTTCACCTTGTATAGAACAGTCCCAGTTTAAGAGACTATCACCTCAAAAAGTATACATTTTTTCTACCTTTTTTCTTATATCTTTTTATAATTTATCTTGTAAACTTTTTGATCAATTTTTTGTCCAGGGCCAATTAGAAGATCCTAGTTATTTGTCTGGAAGAGGCGGGCCAAACCTACGGGCATTTCATGCGACTTCTTTCCAGCTGCAAGAACATCGTGAACATGCATTTTAAAAGACAAACCTATCGATGAAATCATTTTAAAAGACAATCTTGAACAGGCATTTTTACATGATTTGTCTTGCAAGAAATTAAAACAGAAAAAAAAAAACATTTTTAAAACAAAAATTAAGTTTTAATTGACAATCTACCAGTAGATACAAGAGAGTTATCATTTGTAACAAAACTTAAAATAAATACAAGAATCAGTTATTTACTTATTTGCCTAAGATTATAATGTCTTTCTTCTTGGTTCAAATTCTTACATAATCAACCAAATCATTTCAAAAGAGAACATTCACAAGCATTTTTTACCCTTGAAAGAAATTAAAACAGAAAACATCATTAAAATATAAAAAAGTTAAGAACTGAATAAAGAGACAAAACTAAGATTGCATTTGACATGTAACCACTACATACAAGAGAGCTTTCCTTTACAACCAGAAACATAGTCAGAATATATACAAGAATCAGTTATGTCCGAAGAGAATGACAGCAAACCACGTGAGCATTATGACTCAACGACTCTAACCCTGGTTGAACTTATGACCAACCAAAAACATAGTCTAGAATATACACAAGAACAAGGGAGAGAGGGTAGAGCGCAAAGAAATGAAGATGTCCATAAAGGGAACGTTGTACGCAAACTACCAAAAATACCCATAACAATGCAGACAATCAAAATAACAAGCACCTCTGATGTAAAATCCCACGTTAGCCCTCGCACGTAAACAAGTGCTAAGAACACCGATAAGCAGAGTAGATTATTCATCGTTGCTGCCCCATATAACTACAAGAAACCTCACAAATTTAGCTCAAAGTAAAGCGGGTCATATGGGTCAAACAGATTAAAAATCACCTAAAGTGCATTTATAATGCTTTCTTTTTTTCTTATAATGAGAACCTGTCGCCAGTATACTCATAGGAACCTTTAGTTCCTTACTAACAAATAGGATCAGGTAAATAGTAAACTTGTGCTCGGCAAGTGGCCTTCAAGAGGTTATAACAGAACACTAGTGTAATCTAGCTAGATTCGAACTTCTTTACACCACCCTAGAAGGTTGCATTACAATGCTTACTAAACTTATAAATTGCATTATTACCTTATAGATTATTTATTACGAATACTACTACTGTTATTGTATTATTATCATTATTATTACTTAGTTTTTGTAACAATAGAGACTGCTTAGCACATTATAAAGATGGACAAAGTTTTGACGGGTCACCCAACCCAACACATACTATAAACAATTTTTTCATGCCGAACCTGTTACCAAACCACCCTTTTGCCAATAAGCCAAAGAAAAACGACGAACCTCAGAAAATGTTAGAGAGGCGGATCTTTGCTTTTTACGTGAAGAAAAGATGATTGCTGAGACGGATTCGCTAGAGTTGGTTACCAACGGCAACACAATGAATGATATGAAGAAAGAAGGGATACTTGTAGCAGTAGAGAAACTATCAACAGCATCTACTAGTGGATCAGCAAATATAGCAGCTACAACTGTGCCTAGTAACAAAAATAACACAGCTTTTATCGTTGTCTGATGGGGGTCTCGGTCACCTACATCATGTTCTTCATCTTCACCGCCTTCATCTCCCAAAAGGTAATGTTCTCTCTTTGTTTCCTGCATATGCATAAACTCAGTGTTCAAAAAACTGTGTTGTGATGATCAATTATTGAGTTTTAGCTGATGATCTGTTTCAAATGTTTGGGTATAGTGAAACTGATGCATATTATCTAGTTACTTAAAAACCTAAATAAGTGAACCCTCAAACATCTAACACTATTTACTGTAGCATGTTTTGTTATCATTGTTAAACGTGATGTCAAACATACATACTTAAACCAAATATCACCGAAAACATTCTTATTAATAAGGAGTCATGCCAATATAAACATACCTCATAATAGTCATGAATATAGTTCATTGTGTCATGACCAGCAATAGGAGAATATGTTTTGGTAAGTTTAGCCTCCTCAAGCCAATTCGCGATTCCAGTTATAAACTCTTCAAAATCTACTTGATCGTCTCCAGACGTGTCAATTCTTTCTTTCATCACTTTATTAATGGTGTCATCTTCATTTAAGTTTATACTTAACTGCATTCCTACAACTAGAGATCTTAATTCAACTTGTGAGAGGTGCCCATCGCCATTCACATCAACCGAGTTAAATAGCCTGCAAAGGATCACTCTGGAATGTTATATACATGAAAATTATATAGCACCATTAAAAAAATAGCATGTAAATAGTAAGGCAACTGACTTGTAAAGAACTTCCCGATTAGGCTGGCCGTGATCATCTAAAAGTCCTCCAAATGCATTCGTTTTTAAGTACCTAAGAATTCCAGACCGTACATGCTTATGCTTTGCAAAGCAAGACGTCTCTTTTGTATATTGGTTGATACACTACAAGTTAACCATGAACAAAGTAGTTGATATTCATATATAAATAGTTTGGGTGGTCACAATAAAAACACTGTGAGAAGTTGTGCTCAAGAATTAAGCACAGGGACTTATGTTGTAATTCCTGTAAAGCTGGTTGGCTTCGGAAGTTTGACTTCGGAAAATAGTTTGGCTTCGGAAGTACAAGTTTAGCTTCGGAAGTAATAAAGCTCAAACTATAAGGGTACTTGTGTCAATAGTGTGAGTTAGTTTGTTAATGGTTGTTAAGTTGTTAATTGAGCGTTAACGGCTAGTTGATGGGCTAGTATAAATGTGATTAATTGCTGTGATCGCGGAAAACCTTTTGTAATCTTTTGTAATCGTCTGTTTGATTGTGTTCGTCGTGTAATCGTTCTCGAATAGTAATCAATTTGTGGAATCGTTTATGTGTTCATCTTGTTTCCTATTCTTACAATTGGTATCAGAGCGAGGCTCTGGATTCGATTATACAGATTGATCGATTGTAATCCGCAGATCATCGTTGATCTTTGATTGATTCACGCTAGGCGTAATCGATTGTGATCCGCTGATCATCGTTAATTGATCAATCAGTGAAAAGAAGATGAATACCAAGTTCGATTTGGAGAAATTCGATGGTAAAAACGATTTCGGTCTATGGAGGGTAAAGATACGGGCATTACTGGTTCATCAGGGCATAGTTGATGCCCTGAATGGAGGAGACGCAGTGATACCTGCAAATCCCCTCCGGATAGAAAATTGGAGTTAGAAACGAAGTGGAAGAACACGATGGAGAAAGCCCACATTGCAATTATTCTCAGTTTGGGTGATAGAGTCTTGAGGGAAGTTTCAAAAGAAACCACAGCAGCTGGTCTATGGACCAAATTAGAGAGTTTGTACATGACTAAATCGTTGGCAAATAGGCTGTATCTCAAGAAAAGGTTGTATACTTTCCAGATGCAACCAGGGAAAACCTTGGAATCTCACATAGATGAGTTCAACAAGATTGTTCTTGATTTGGAGAACATAGATGTTGACATAGAAGAGAAGATAGAGCAGTCATGTTCCTATCCTCCCTACCGAGTTCCTATGAACACTTTGTAGATACATTAATGTTCGGAAGGGAAAGTCTCTCTATGGAGGAGGTAGTTGCTGCCATGAACTCAAAGGAGTTGCACAAGAAGGGTGAATACAGAGAAGACAGTGCAGATGGCCTAGTTGTAGAGGAAGAAGTGAGTTTCGAAGCAACAAGGGGAAGCAACCTGCAAGATCAAATCAAAGGCTAAAAGGAGGTGTTATGTTTGCCATTCTGAGAAGCATTTTCAAGAAAGACTACCCAGAGAGATTCAAGAAGAAGAGGTTTGATGCTAGCCAATCAAAGTCTTCAGGTTCAACATCAGAAAATGTATCAGATGGGTATGATAGTGCTGATGTGTTAATGATGGCACACTCATCCGGAGGTGATGAGTGGATCTTGGACTCAGGTTGTTCTTATCATATGACTCCTAACAAGGAGTTGTTGATAAACTTGAGATGACAAATCTAGGCAGTGTGAACTTGGTGATTACAGATCATGTATACTGAAGGTATTGGTTCAATCACCATGATTTGAGTAATGGTTCTAACATTGTGCTGAAGAATGTTAGATATATTCCTGGATTGAAAAGGAACCTGATGGATGGATTGAATTTGAAAGAACCTGATTCTCACTGGGTACATTTGAAAGTGAGGGATATGTGGTCAATCTAAGGGATGGAAAACTCAAGGTGATAAGAGGGTCAATGGTTATTTTGACTGGAACCAGAAGAAAACAATGACCTATGTAGTTGATGGTTATGTTGGAAAGGCTGTAGCAAGTGTAAGTAAAGATCAAAGCAAAAACGTGGCGGTGGTGTGGCATAGACGAATGGGCCATATCAGTGTACCAGCATGAAAGAGCTGCACAAACAAGGCTTGGTGGAAGAGCTTATAGCTGTGACGTTGGTTTTTGTGAAAACTGCATATTGGGCAAGGCACACAAGGTTAAGTTCAGTAGAAGTGTGCATACCACAAAGGGGAAGCTAGATTATGTGCATGCTGATCTTTGGGGTCCAGCAAGGACTGAATCACTGGGTGGTGCCAAGTATTTCCTGTCTTTAGTGGATGATTACCTCAAGGAGAGTGTGGGTATATACCTTAAAGCACAGAGTGATGCATTTGAAAAGTTCAAGGAGTGGAAGGCACTGGTAGAGACTCAGTCAGAGAGGAAGTTAAAACTTTAAAAACTGACAATGGCGTAGAGTTTTGTAATCACTTATTCAATGCCTACTGCTGACTGCAGGGTATAGGAAGAGCATTTGACTATGGCATACACACCACAGCAAAATGGGCCTTGCCGAAAGAATGAACCGAACATTGTTGAATAAGGTGAGTGCGTGTCTATTGATTGATGCTGGAATGCCAAAGCAGTTCTGGGCTGAGGCGGTTAATACAGACAGCATTGCTAGTTATATGTCCTCCTTTATCTTCACTATTCAGATGAAAACACCGTTGAAATGTGGTCTGGAAAGCCAGGGGATTATAGCCGGTTAAGGGTGTTTGGTTCATTGGCATATGCTCATGTTAGTGAAGGCAAACTGGAACCTAGGGCTATAAAGTGTGTTGTTCTTGGTTACACAGGTGGTGTAAAGGGATATAGATTGTGGAGAGTGGATGATAAGTCTCCTAAGGTTGTTACAAGCAGGATGTTGTATTTAAGAAGAGGTGCTATACAAAGATCTACTTAAGAGTACTGACCAGGGTGCACTTGATCTTGAAGGGGTTGTTCAGATTGAGGTGAGCTGGATGAACAAAATCATGTGCAGAGTGGGACTATTCAGAAGATGAAAGTTGTGATAAGGCTCCAGGGTCATCAGGTGGTGATGCGGTGGTCCACAATAGGTCATTGCACAAGGTAGACCTAGAAGGACATAGTTACTCCTTTGAGGTTTAGAACTCCTTTGAGGTTTAGAACAAGTGATGATGTGACACTTGTTACAAAGAGAGGGAGGTATCTGCTTATGTGTTTAATGTTGCTGCTATGGAAGCGAGTTGTGATCCTTTGTCATATGAAGAAGCCTTGAATTCTGTTGATAAGGATAAGTGGGTGCAGGCAATGAAAGAAGAGATGAACTCTCTTTATGAGAACAACACATGGGAGATTGTAGACAAGCCCAAAGACAAGAAGTTGGTGAGTTGCAAATGGCTATATAAGTTGAAGGATGGGTTAACTGAAAGTGATCCACGCGCGGTACAAGGCAAGGTTGGTAGCTAAGGGATTCACTCAAAAGCCTGGTGTTGACTACACAGAGATATTCTCTCCTGTGGTTAAACACTCATCTATTGAGTGATCTTAACCTTGTAGCTATTCATAATTTGGAGTTGGAGCAAAGGATGTAAAGACTGCATTTTTGAATGGAAGTCTTGAAGAGATGATTTATATGAAGCAACCCACTGGTTTTGAGATTAAAGGTCAGGAAAATAAAGTGTGCTTGTTGAAGAGGTCATTGTATGGACTGAAGCAGTCTCTGAGGCGTGGAATAAGAGGTTCAATGATTTCATGTCTCTAAAGGGTTCGTAAGAGTAGAGTAGCTATGATCCATGTGTGTATTACAAGGAAGATGGTGCTGGTGGTTACATCTATTTGTTGTTATATGTAGATGATATGTTAATAGCCAGCAAGTCCAAAACAGATGTAGATGCTACTAAGTCAATCTTGAGTGAAGAGTTTGACATGAAGGATCTAGGAGCTGCAAGGAAGATATTGGGCATGGAGATTGAAGAGAGATCGTGGTGCTGGTATATTGAAGCTCAGGCAGTCAAGTTACATAAAGAAAGTACTTAGTACTTATTCTATGGATCAGTGTAAACATGTAAGTACTCCTCTGGCAGCTCATTTTAAGTTGTCTAGTAGGGATAGTCCTTGTAGAGAAGAAGAGCAGGTAAGATGTAAGATGTCACGAATTGTATGCAAATGCAGTGGGGAGTAGTTGATGTACCTGATGGTTTGCACTAGGCCTGACTTGGGGTATGCAGTCAGCTTAGTGAGTAGGTACCTAAGTGCTCCTGGTATTAAACATTGGGAAGGTGTGAAGTGGATACTCAGGTATCTAAAGGGCACTAGTCATGTGGGGTTAGTGTTTGGTGGGACTGATGAAACCAAACATGTAGTGACTGGATATGTTGATGCTGATTATGCAAAGGATTGGGACTCAGGGAGGTCAGTGACTGGGTATGGTTTTACAGTTTATGGTGGACTAGTGAGTTGGAAGTCTTCTTTGCAGAGGGTTGTGGCATTGTCATCAACTGAATCTGAGTACATTGCACTCACAGAAGCTGCTAAGGAAGCACTATGGTTAAAGGGATTTTGTTTCTAAACTAGGAGTTGTGTTCAGGAAACGAATGGTATGGTGTGATAATATGAGTGCTTTACAGCTTTCTAAGAATCCGGTGTATCATGAAAGGACTAAGCATGTGGATGTTCGGTTGCATTTCATAAGGGATGTTGTGAGGACAAGGCAGTTAAGTGTTGAGTATGTTGATACTCATAATAACCCTGCTGATATGATGACTAAAGCAGTTGGTGGAGTAAAGTTTCGTTTTTGTTGTGACAAGTGGAATGTGGCTTAATCTTGGCACAAAGGTGGAGTTTGTGAGAAGTTGTGCTCAAGAATAAGCACAGGGACTTATGTTGTAATTCCTGTAAAGCTGGTTGGCGGGTTTGTCGGAAGTTGACTTCGGAAATAGATGTTTGGCTTCGGAAGTACAAGTTTAGCTTCGGAAGTAATAAAGCTCAAACTATAAGGGCTAGTTGTGTCAATAGTGTGAGTTAGTTTGTTAAGGGGTGTAAGTTGTTAATTGAGGGTTAACGGCTAGTTGATGGGCTAGTATAAATGTGATTAATTGCTGTTGATCGCGGAAAACTTTTGTAACCTTTTGTAATCGTCTGTTTGATTGTGTTCGTCGTGTAATCGTTCTCGAATAGTAATCAATTTGTGGAATCGTTTATGTGTTCATCT